>CM052299.1:5508979-5523667 GCA_028455765.1 Lasioglossum oenotherae | reverse complement strand
AACTTCGCACTTGTGTTCTGCACCACACAGAAAAAAATTAAGAAAAATGTAAATAGTAAACATAGCGGTGTAGAGTACGCAGTTCCTCTATCCGAGTGTCTACAAGGCAGAAGACCAGATACGATAAATCAACAAAAATGGTGATATTTTTAAAATATCTATGAAAAACAAGATGACTTTATAGAAATTTCGACCACTGTAGTATTTGATTCAATACCGTATATTATTATTCGTAATATTTCTTTTTTTCCTTCGATCAGATATGTTGTTAAAAAAATTTGAGAAATGTATTGATTTATACTGGAATTGGTTCGAGGCCATATCTTATTTTTTTGGAAACATTGATGGTCAAGCTATTGGCTTATACGATTGACGGAAATGAGTTTTGCTATTGAAATTCAATAGTATTAAATATTAAAATAAGTTCATATGATATTTTTTTTCTTTCGACAGGATTTTTTTCTCAGTATAATTTACAAATTTCGAAAGTAACGAAACCGAACAACTTTTGTCTGAAGCATTTCTACCTATCTAAAAAAATGTAGAAGTTATTCAGGTGGCTTGTCTTATGTGTACTCACGCTGTATAACATTTTCATTACTCCTACAAATGACTTTTTAAATAATCGTCGATTCCGAAAGGGCGAAGAAAGTGAGAAACCCGCAAGAAATGAAATGGGGATGTTCGCCGACGCGGAATTTCCAATTAAACCGCATGGGAATGATGTTCTCCGGGCAGTAGCGCTATCAAATAAAGGGTTAACTCACTGGAACGCCGTATTTCCATTGTATCTTTCCCGCGGTTCGTTAGCTGGTGCGACAAAAGCAGCTGGTCGGTTTGTTTTTTCGGGTGACGAGCCGGGCTGTGCGGCTCATTGCGTCGCCGAGACGAAATTTACCCGCTGAAGAGAACACCGTCATTAGGTGTTCCCACGTAACAAATATTTTCGCTCGCTCAAACGAGCAGCGATCCTTTCGAAACCCGCTTAAACGCTATTCGATAGTTCCGCTCGGGCTTCGCAGAGCGATCTCGACTTAGAACCTGCCGCAATTCGCTGAATGCGACAATAATCGTATTCCGCACGAGCCATTGGTATTCTTAATAGATTCACGCGTGCTTCTGGAACGGCCAGGCTTTTCGATTCATTTATTTCACACTTGCCCTCTCGAACAATCCAGTCGTTGAAGATTTTCTTCTATTTTCAATTCCGATGCAGGTACGTCCTCTACCCATACGTTTTATTTATTCTATTAATCTATTAACCTAATTAAATTGTGCGAATGAAACGATAAATAAGTCACTATGATAGGACGTACAGCAGAGTTCGACATTAATCGATTAAAATTTTAATCATGATTGATTGATTAATGTGTACGATTTAAAAAAGAAATCGTCGAAAAATCGATGACTGATTCAATCGATTGATGAAGTTAATCGTCGATCGTTGATTGAATGAAGAAATCGTCGAAAATCGGCGATTGATTCAAACGAGTGTTGAAGTAACATGATGTAGATAATGATTTTGTAAATAAATATGATTTTATGTATTAAAAAAATGTGGAATTTCCGTCATTTATCAACTCTTCAAAGGTATACATTGTGCATATATGTATTGAATCCGACAGCGCAATCTGGCTTTAATTAAAATTAAACGGCAAAAATGCGGCAGTTTGTTATCCGTAGCAATGTTTTGCGGAATCTGGTCGTGGCAGCCGGCATTCCACGGATTCGATTCGAACTAATGTATATATATACATATCTATATATATATATATATATATATATATATATATGCAGGAGCTCGTTATCGGCGAAACTACTGTGAGAAATTTATTCGACCCTCGTTACATGTGCAAAATTTCCTGACAGGATGAAATTCAAGTTGAATAGCAGCTTAACCCTTGCATTGATAATGAAAATGTTCTGCAATGCTCGATACATTCAAACACTCTGTTCCGGAAAACTTTCGCTATTCTCGCGATCGCATAAGTAAATTAAAATAATATGTAATCTATAGACTGCGTAACTTCATGCATTTTTATAGCTTATGAAAATTTTCAAAACATGCTACAATAGAAAATTCGATAGAATTTAGTAACATTTTTATCTGTTCCGAATCTACAAAGGCTGTTTCCTTTAAAACTAGAATTTTATTTCGTGCCACTTCTTCAAATTTGTCTATAAAAATTGAAAATTGCGTAACAATCAGCAGTCTAGTAATATATAATATTATCGCATCAAACTAGTTTCTGGTAGAAATATATACCATTTTTAATCATTTTAATTGATTGAAAATAATATAACAGTACGTTCAATTGCTTCTAATATTTTCAGTTAATGTTTAACGAAACAGTTAAACAATGAAAATATTAATTAAATCAATCTTCATTTAATATTTCAACGCAAACAATCATCAGCTTATGGTCCGATTGTTTGCTTAAATAATATATTAATAAACACAAATGAAAGAAGCACAAATCAATAATATATTAATAAGTATAAATTAAAGTTGCATAAATAAATAATGAAGAAATAAATTGACTGTTTGATACGACAGTAATTAAATAATTAACTAGAAAATGTGTTTCATATTCTTTTCGTAATAGGAAATACAGTACGAATAATATAAAAGATTTATTTATCATCTAATATATAAAAATGTTATAAGAAGGTGCACTAACATTTTCGTACGTTTGTCATAATTTTTTAGTAAATCCACGTTGCTCGTTCACTAGACGAACCTCTCAGAGTTAGACACATGGAGAAACTCCCAAACCGAGACCAATTTTGATGAAACTTTGCGAGATTGTACAGTATATGGAGCTACAACACGAAGGGTGTTCTTTTTCAGTAAAAACTCTCGCCGAAAGCATGAAATCAACCCTCAAGGGATTCACGCTCTCTATTTTGTGGACATAGCTTTGGAATTGTACGATGAATGCACAGAACAATGTACATGTTTCTGTGAATAGAACACGAAAATTCTTCTATTGGGTTGGCGAGCAAGTAATTTCGATACTTTTATAAGGTGAAATTAAACCGAATTTCTTTATTCAAGCGATGCAGAGTTGGGCCAAAAATTTAATCAACGATTTTCGTATAAACTTCTACTTCAATCGTTAATCGCAATTAACAATTGATCTCCTAGTTTTCTTGATTGAAATTTTAATCGATTAATACCCAACTCTGAAGCATTGAACTTTTATCAATAAAATATTTTCTTATTTATTCTTTTTGGCAGAAGATCATCGCACAAAAGTCAACATATTTTATTCATTAAAGATCATTGCTTGAATTAAAAATGTTGGGCTCTATTAAAATACCGTAAAATGCCTTAAAATACCGAAATCACTTTCTTGCCGATCCAATATTTCTACGATAAAATCGAAAACTTCGAAACTCTATTATAAATGCATAGAAAAATACATGACATTTCTGCAGAATAAAATTCTTCTATCTGCGCGAGATAGAAGTAAGAATTTCTCGTAAATGAAATGAAGTATAATATAGAATTACGAGCAGAAAAAAATAGAATAATCTAATATTCTTAAATAAATTACTACTGCCGAATTTATTCGAACGATGCGTCATTTCCACGTGTCAGGTACACGACATCCCAAAAAATGTTTTGAATTTTTCGAGAACGAGGATGTTGCGTCTTTCGAAGGTACTCGTCTGAATATTTGGCGCCGGCATAATTTTCCCCACCGCTTTTCGAGGTTACGAAATTTCGTAGCGTGAGTACGTCTCCGCAGGGGATGAATTTAATGGATGGATTCTGTGTGCACTCGGCGATACGTGAATACATTTTTATGAAGGCGTTTAAAATGCAACTTCCCGCCTTACCTATCGAAGCGGGTGAAATTTGTATTTTCTGGTGTACGACATTGTATAAATTACGTTCCTGTCAAAATATCACCTTCCGCTTCGTCTACGAGGATAAAAATGTCCTTTCAAGGAATTTCATCGCTGTAGCTCATTTCTATCGAAAGTTCTTTGATTTTGACACAGATTTCGTCGGTATGGCCCATAATGCGACGCTTCGTAGTACGTCATCATGTTCAGCGATCCCCACTCCGCGCGGTGGTATTTCGTATATTTGAAAAACTTTTCTCCTGATTTTTCCGCGTTTCGACCCTTCACCACCTGCTTCCCTTTTTCAGTCTCTTATACTTCGTTTGCGGCCCTACCTTTCTCTTGCTTTCTTCGTTTTGTTCCCCGAGGCCACTTATTAGACGACCACAACGACGAAAGTGAGATCGCCAGTAATTTTCGCGACGACAGTCAAAGTCGACTTTAATGGAACTTCCGTTCGAAATTTCTGCCTAATACCGACTAAGTGGACTATTTCACTGCGGAATTAGATTTCTCTACGGATTATTAATTCGCGCCAGTGTTTCTGTTAATACGTCCTCCTTGCGATGCGATGTAATTATTTCAGCGAAACGACCGCGACCTCGGGACAATTAGACTAATTGCATACGGTTTAGAGACTGTTTCTCGGTCCGGTGAATTTCCAATTTCTTTTCGAATATAGTTTCAACAATTTTCCACTGACTGTTACGATATGTGATTAGGATCAGTGATTGAACTAATTGTAACGTCCTTGAATTGGGTAGATCTATAAAGAACTCAGTTAACCCTAATGCTGTCTTAAAGCACTTTATTGAGTCGGCCCCTCCGCAAACGATTGAGATTTACACAGATGGCAGTAAAACAGAAAATGCACAGTCAGTGGGGGCAGCTTATTACTGCCCACAATTAAATATGAGCCAAAAAATTAGCCTACATAGACAAGTAGACTATTAATTTTTTTTCTAAGCGTACGAGATATTACAGCACTAATGTTCATTTTTAACTTTGTCAAAAAATGTAAGATTAGGATTTAGCGCCTAACGTTATACTACATTATTCCACTTTATACATACTATGTTATATACCTCTCTATTTTTCGTATAATGTCATAATAATGTATGCTATATAAACCAAACTAGGTTTACGGCATGAATAAATAAATAAATAAATAAATAATTGTAACGTAATTGTGGTTTCAGTCATGGCACTCTGGATTGGCCAAAGGAGCGCAGAGATGGGCCAATAAATGTCCCGGTTTGGTTCATGATAACGCGACAAATCGATATATAAATGATCTTGGCAACGCTGGACAGAATCTTTTCATGACGACGGAACGAACATATTGGTGAGTGATGACAAAATTGGTTTCTCATTTCGAAACTTATTATCACGTGTACTATTACTTTTTGAAATTACACGATCAACTCGTCTGAAATTATTAAAAACAATCATTAAATAATGAAATACGACCTGTGACTTTTTCAGTCGAGTTCATTAATAATAGATTATTTCTTTCTACTTTCTCTGCATGAAATAAAAGGAAACGAAAACTCGATGATTGTTAACATTAAAATAACCAAATGTTCCCAAAACCAATTATTGAAAATTTCTCTGAAAGAAGATCTTAAATCTTGGATATATTAATGAAACGCATGACTAGATATCATCTCTTAAACCATGCAGTTTGGATCTAAAATATTTATGAAATATTATTAAATATCTATAAAATATTTATTAACTTTGTAGATCGTTTTTATTATATCACAAATGTTATTCTGACGACTATCCGTACGTACTTTGTCAAAGTCAGTATTTCTAAAGCCGGTTCTGTTAGGTATTTCCGCTGGTAAGTAGAAAAAGGCTAGCATTGTTCTGACACGGAACTTCTGTTTGATCTGAAGTCAGAATTCTGGGCTATTGTTCTATTTCTGTGTAACGATAAGTTGCTTTCACGTGCGTTGCTCTCTTCTGGGAGCCACCTGTTGATGTTCAATGAACAATTGTCGCGGATGTCACTTTCCTGTCTCCTTGCGGCAGAAACAATGCCGACGGTGCTATAAAAGCAACCGCGTTCCGTTTTTTAATGCGTTCCATGCGGTTGCTTTCGTCCCTCGAACGATTGTACGGATATTGATCTTTTCACAGCGGATAAAACATGGACAAGAGGAATTTCTCAATAAATTACACGAATTCGACAAATTTTCAAAAAAATTCATTTAAATCTAGATTGTAGTTTAAACGAAATTAATATACGATTGCTAAGAAGCCATCATTACATCGAAAATTATTGTATGCGTTCATAACGCATATGATTATGTAATTTTTCAGCATGTTAACTTTAGAAACTTTTATAGGATGAATCTTTACGAAAAATAGACATTCTCCTTTTTTCTTTATGAAAATTTACTCCTCCTCGCTACTTGGCTCAACAATACTCGAGCACATATCTCCTGGATTATTTAACACTTCGAGTCTAGGTCGAGCTCCTCTGAGAGTCTGATATTTTCCGGAAGAGCGAGTTTATGACTCTCCATAAATCGTTCGCATTTCAGGGAAGTTTGTCTCAAATTCGAAATTATTAGATCTTCAAGCTTCCACATTGGGAAGTTCAAATCCCCCTAAGTTATTCCCAGAAGATCTAGAGTTTTGCATAAAATTATGAAATCCTTAGAGTTGTGTGTACAATTTTTTTTAGAACAGACGGAAAAAGAATTAAATGAAGATGAGGCAAAATCCACCTTCGTTATCCCGAAAAAAATTAATAGTTTAATCGATAAAAACAGTTAAAACTTAATTTTTTCAAAATTATAATGTCAGATCTTTGAATTTTCACATTGTGTACAATAAATAGGAAAATGATTAAGGAAATGATTGTGTAATTTGAATGGTATCAAGTGGTCAGTATCTCGCAGTGGTGTTTTATTTAAATGTTGTTTTTTTCTGGTAGTTTTCAGGGTATCGATATGTTCTTTTTTTTTAACAACCACATATATTAGGTTGACAACTAATTCGCGATCGTTTGTCTCGTAATTCTTTTGTTGTATCGTTATAACCTCATTCAGTGACCGTTCTTTTTGAACTGTTTATCATCGGGAAGCTGTGAATTCTGCGATTAATTTGATAGAAAATACTCGTGCTTAAAAATATATATAGAAATCACTTTGTTTGAGAAAATGTGGAGGTCGAGAACTTAGTTGCCAACCTATATTCGTGTTACCATGACCTTCATAGAGTTATTCGATGAATTCGTTTCATTTTCAGGCAATTCGCCGTCAGGGCGTGGGCCATGGAGAACAAGGACTTCGAATACGGTAGCCAATCGACGGATTTGCACAAGGTCGGTCATTATACTCAAGTTGTGTGGGCCACGACGCATCTTGTCGGCTGTGGTGTTAACCATTGCACCAACAGCAACGGTCCGCTTGGTAAAGACTACTTCCTCTACGTCTGCAACTACGCGCCAAGGTGAGTGAACCAGAAGAAAGAGAAAATCATCCAGAGAACGTGTTGGTTCGTAAGATAAGTTCATTTATCTTCAAGATATACAGGGTCTGTCCAGAAAGTAATGCGACCACATTTAAAAAAAAAATCTATTAAACCTATGGGTACAAACCTTTAAATTTGTTCAAAGTAGGATCCTTGGGCCTCAACATATATTTTCCAGCGCGATTTCCATGCTTCGTATGCTCCCTGGAAGACGTTTTTTGGAACCTCTCGTAGTACCCTCGTCACAGCCTCTTGGACGCGTTCCACGCTTTCAAAATGGCATCCTTTTAGCGCATTTTTAATTTTTGGAAACAAGATGAAGTCGGCGGGAGACAAGTCAGGACTGTACGGGGGTTGAGGAAGTGTTGTGATCCAACTAAGAAGTACCGTTTATTGTTTTCCCCGTAATTTGCGGAAATGTTTTGGTTGGAAGTGCTCGACGAGGCTGCGACGAGAGGCTACGCCTTCCAGGGAGCATACGAAGCATGGAAATCGCGCTGGAAAGTATAGTGCGACGCTTCGTAGTACGTCATCACGTTCAGCGATCCCCACTCCGCGCGCTAGCGCTCCCTACTCCACTACTATGTTCCCTGTCCGACTCATCCCCACTCCGCTGGCCCACTTCGCATCGAAGGGGAGCTCAGTTTACTTACAGAGTTGGATAGGATTAGGTCGGGGTGGAGGGGGACAAGGACCGGTGATTCTGCTCGGTAAGCGGCTCGCGGTCGTCACTACAAACCAATATGGCTGCAACCTTACCTGTCAAAAACACTGAAATACCTCCTGAACTATTGATCCTACAGAATGGAAATTTCGATTTGCACCCGCCATGACACAATATTTTTCCTTTTGCAAGAGATGGTTGAATTTACTGGTTGAAGTGGTAATTAAAATCGATTGCAAGATATGTAAAGACTAAAAAGTAGAAAATAATAAAAGCTTATATTAAATTGCACTAAAAGGGAGAAAATAATTTTTTTTGGGCATCAGCAACAATAAATGGAAGCGTGGAGCGCCCACGGAGATTGCGTCAATATACTTTAGCGCTCCACGCTTTTATTTATTAAAAAAATTATATTCTCCTTTTTAGTGCAATTTAATAGAAGCGTGGTTTTCAAAAAGTTTTTTATATATATTTTTTTTATGTATCGTGAAAGCATAAAATCTGCAGTCTGGTTAGTGACATAACAATGAAATCGCAAAAACAATTGGTGATGGGGAGTAGCGACAGTTACGAAATTAGCTTTATTTTAAGCGTTTATTTCATACACCGATATGAAACGTTTATTCACTGGACAGGTGACCCTGTATGCAACAGAAACCAATCTCGATCGCTTTGTTTGCCTCGCATCGTTGTATGTATGTATCCCTGTTTGTTTCCCCATGAAGGGAACTTCGCTTTATGACGGTTAAGCGAGATCTTCGGCGGAAAGTACCTCGCCGGGAGAATAACAATCGCGACGCGAGCTTTTATAAGATTATCTCGCTATTGAAGGATACAACGGTGAATGCTCAGCGTGCTCCGAACGACCGAAAGCGTTCGCGGGATCTGGCATTCCGTGCAAGCGCAGCTTTAATCCCGTGCTATGCAGTTTTCCCGTTCTTGGGAGTCAGAATGCTTTCCGGATTTTCGGTTCGGAATTCGCGGTCGTATATCCGAACCCCGTGGGTTCTCGTACACAGGGCGAGAATGCTAAATAACTGGAAATAATATCAATTCGATTATTCCTCTGTCCAACAAGTTTGAACTTTCTCGAACGGGGTGTCAGCCGTCCAAAGGCCAAGCGAATATTCACCTTTCGAGACTTCTAACATTTTTAAAGCCAATGCATTTGGTTGATGCTTCACTTTTTCCATGAAATTTATTTTAATTGTTTAGTTAATTAATATTTGGGATTCGTACAGGCTGCACCTCTGGATCGGCGGAGATCTGTTTAAAAAATTAAACCGCAAAATTGACCTCGACCCTTCTCAACGTCAAAATTGGTCTCGAACGAACCCTGGTTAGAAAACGACTTTGAAGTTTGAAAATTGGTCAAGGTCAATTATGAGATAAATTTTTTTTTGACTAATCCAAAGGTGTAGAAGACAGTTTTTATTATAATAATTTTCGTGGGGTGATTGTTCAGCAATCAACGCCGTTAATAACAAAAATTGAAGCAACTTTTAAAAATGCATGTTTCATATTTCATCAATTTTCTTTGCCTTCTATTTCATGGAATTTAACCGATTTGGAAAATTAATGGCTCATATTAGGTGAAGTAAAAAGTTCTGAGCGTTTCTCGCTTTATTTATAAAGCGAAAAACGCTCAGAACTTTTTACTTCACCTAATATGATAAATAGACTGAGAAGTCAAATTTCATAAAAAATAAAATTTTGTTCTGGAATGAAAATTCGGGCATTATTGGGGACATCATGTAGTGAAGTTGAATTTAGCGAAAAATGTCGAACATGCAATTTTTTCAAGTGATTATCAGTCTCCGAGTTTGAAAAATAAAAAGTTGCAAAATATTTCAAAGCATAATTGTTAAAACATGGTCCGCTCGAAAACTTCCGTATAGAAATCAATTGAATCCTAGAAATGATGGGATATTCATGCTCTGGTTGGCATGTCTGACCATTGCACGCTATCTCTACTTACTGAACATATCGGCGATAGCATTATTTGTCTCGTATCGATTTCGTTGTCGCTTAACCATCAAACTGTGAAATTGTTGTGAAAAGCAGATAGCGGTACGGCACAGTTAACGTTGATAAATTGAAATATAAATAACACGTAACAAATGGACACGTTATTCAAGTGATATTCCATCGCAATCAAATACAGTTTGATTAATAGTGGGTTCTATCTTTCCCAGAAAACAAAGAGAAAATAATATTTAATAAATAAATCTCGACTGATTGATCGGCGTTATCAAGATTGAGCACCTTTTACTGGAAATGGAGTAACAAACAATCATCTGAAATAATAAATTATTCTTATTTCTTGTTCCATTCAAATCGTCAAATCATTTTTCATTTCAAACACTTGACTCGAACGCAGTAACAAATAATTTCATTTAAAATATAGAACTAAATTAATTATTTAATTCACTATAACCGAGTTAGATGCGTGCGACACTACACACATAGAATCTGTGTGTCAATTAGAGAGTATTTAAGATTTTATTTGAGAGAGTATTTGATCAAATAAAAATTAAAAAGAAAATATCTATCTAACATGTAGCTAAATAAAATAATGTTTTGCTCACGTCAATTATTTCAAATTATACGTATAAATGAAGACTCACTGTTTAATTGAATAGTTCTGAGAATGTGTTATTGCGGATTATCTAATACTTTAAATGGAATAAATCAATCATTGTACACACAATATATACAATTTCTACATAAAGATATCGTTTGTCATTATATCTTATTATTATACTGGATGCGACTTTTAAAACAAGTTCACCATCATCACAAAACATCTTTTTGGGCTGCTCTTCACTTTACCGGACTCAAAATTGGTGCCTTTCCCCTATAAATTATGATGTATTTGGTATGCAATTCATTAAAATTGTACCCGCGGCGGCTGCAGATCGAAGATTCGATACTGTAGGATCAATGGTTCAGGAGTTATGCTTGCTTAAAGTTGAGCAATCTGCCGTGTTTTTGACAAGTAAGGGCGCCGCCATATTGGTTTGTACTGTTGCGTGCCGCTTGAAAGACCACTTGTCAGGGAACGAAGAGATTGCAGAAAGCGGGCCGGTAAAGCAAGCCAGATACAATGTAGGGCGGCAATAATACACTCATCTATGAGTTGGAGCACCTTGTCCGCGTTCCCTTCGAAGCTACCCGCGCACGTACCGTGCACTCTAATTTCCGGATTTCTGTTATTTTCCCTGGTTTTCGTGGTTTAGTTATTTCAGAAACATCTAGACCCGGCTGGCTGTTTTTATTTTGTTTACGGGCACCGCGAACGCTCGTTTAATTTGCCCGACTTCCACAACCTGAACGCAATGACCGTCTTCAAATTTCAGACGTGGCCGAGAAATTATGGATAACGGTCAAACAGCATGCAAGAGCGGCGTAGCTAAATACGGAGTCGCGACGAATACGGTGTTACGTACGGAGGCTTCGCCTATGTGACTTTTGCTCCCTTCTTGAAACCACGTTTTCATGCAGGAGGTCCAGCTCGCACGCCCAAATAGAGTAAATTCTCTATAAACGCGAACGCATCGGGGGGATTTCTTCGCATTTTTCGATCGTGGTCCTACTTTTTTCGAGCTTCAAAGGCCGAGCCGAACGTAGAGAAGGACAGCGCGTGTAAAGCGAGACCAAGCGCGGGCCTTTGAACTGTGCCAGCGACTGCGACTCTCCGCGACTCTTTCTTTCCTACATGCGCTATCCTTCCGTGCGCCCGAAACGTCCATCGTCATTTAAACCTCCACAGTTTAAATACGATCGAAGGAAAACTATTGAATTGAAGCGTTTGCATCCGTCAGGAAAAGACACACTTTTTGTAGTTTTTGAACTGTTTTAAGTAATGTACTTAAGATTTATTTAAGATTTATTTAATTTTGTTTCTTATCAAAAAATTGTGTAATGGAGTGAGCGAGACACGCGTGACTTGACACGGTGTTCGGTTTTGCGACGTGATCGGTCATAGCTCATCGCGTCTTTATATTTATAATTTCTCTTTCTTTTTCACTCGCTATACATACTCTTATGTTCTAAAATCACTTCATATGTACATACCGTCAATTAAACCACTAAATTCTGTTCAAATTATATCGTGTTTGGTATCATTTTAATCAGAAAAATGCCAGAAATAAGGCAGTGAAAGTCCCATAACAGAACATGGAAAATGAAGAAGTTTGACTGTTGGTGTAACGTTATGATGACTCACGGGCGTTTGAACTGTGCCGGCGCTCTGCGACTCTCCGCGTCGCGTTAGTAGTGGTTCACACCGATATACCGAGCCGAGTCAGTGTACTAGTTTGGAGGGGATATTTTTCTCGCGTTTATCGTGAAAAGATTTTCGCGTTTATAGAGAATTTACTGTAAATAGTGTTTCCCCCTTATGGGAAAGTGCATACATCTGGGAAACATAGACAATCTTCCAGAATTCCGTTTACCCCCACTACCATTTTCTGAGCAATTTCATTAGTATAGAAACGGTTCGTGCTAGACCACCACGGGCTTAGTTAAAGACTGAACACGAATCGCGGTTCTTAAGTCATGTCAATTAATTTACCCCCGCATCTCTCAGTGCGTCAAAACCGAGAGCTCGGGGGGGAATTAGCTTCCGCGAATAATACAACACACTACAAGTGTATTCCATTTCTATTCTATTTCGACAACAAAGAAATTAGGTGATCAGTGCCGACACGTTTGCACGCAGTTACATAGACGTTCAAGGAAATGCAACAAAATATTAATGTCATGTAATTAAAAAATGTTAGATTTCAAAGGACAATTTCGTGTAGAAATAGAAGAATCATTCGTGTTTACTCAACACGATATTATGGGCATTATACATTTAAAAAGTTTTTCTGACGTTTCATTAATTTAAAGAAGTACATCAAAAAAGTTACGTTATCACACTATTCTTTCTCAAGTTTTGTTTTTCTGAAGTACAGGGTGTAAAGAATTGTTTGGTCTTGGCTGCCATAGGCCTATTCTACGTCGTCGTCCTTGAAAATCGTCCTTAGATTTTTCCCGCGTCGCCGAAGTGCCACGATCTTCAGCCGATACCCAAACGGATCCGCGGCTACAATTAATTTACATTTAAAGTATCTCCAGTAGACTCCGCTATTCCGGCCGCGATCATCGTACGGTGTTTTGAATTCGAATGGCCGGTCCCCCCGCGCTGCGGTTGTGTTCGCGAAATTAATTACGAGGTGGCGCCCGCCGTCGCGCGAACGAAAAAAAAAGAAATATAGTTGAACGCCGCCACGTGACGTGGTTTATTTATTATTCGCGGAGGAGGCATTGCGATTCGAATTAAATGAATTAAACGGCCCCTGGGGGAAAGAAGCTGTTCGAGACGGTGCGAGTTTGTTCTCGAGTGACCGAACTGCATACAGTAAACAAATGTATTCCCACAAGTTTTTTTTTATTCTATGGTAGATTAATTAATTTTGTATTAGAATATAATGGATCGTTGCATGTAGAGCAGCCAATTTCATCGGGCTCGAACGAATGAAAATTCTAAACGAAAATCGCCATTTGCATATTAAATTAAAACGCGGATTCCACTGTTCCTGCGACACAAATTACTTTGTAAAAGAATTTTTCTGAGAACTGTGATTCATTCAAGCGTGGCGAGGAAACAATTTCGAAGTATTTTAGGTTTAAATAATTGTTGCGCGGTTGGGAAATGCTCGGAGAATTATATTTAATTGTGCAGACAATGAAAATAGTAGAAAAATCTATTCTTCTCCGACATTACCGAATTTCTATGTAAAATTGACCATTAAGGAGCTTTTAAGTTGCTATCTAATAGCAAAACTGCTATTTTTCATCTTGATAAGGCAAGCCTCGTGATGTATACGGTTCCTATGAAAACCATTTCCATACTAACAGCAGTTCACGTTGCTCGAAGCTGTAGGCAACTTTTTAATCGGAAAACTTCTTAATCACGGTACAATTAAATCATCAATGCGCGGCCTGCCTTAGTTAAAGTAATACAAGTTCGTGGTTGGTTTCTGATTGGAAAAACCGGGAACAGAATTTACATTGCAAAACGATCACTTGTGGAAGCGTCTTTTATGGATTACAGTAGTTTAGAATTTCGTGAATTTTGCAGAATCGAATTTCATATCTTTTAGTAGACTCTCATTCTTAGTGTTAAGCATATATTGTCATAGCATCGTATACATGTACTATAGTGTTTAATACAGCGAGTGTCGGTGGTACACGCCGTGACATCGCAACGAACAAGAGTTTCTCGATTATGTGAATGCTCTCCGATTTCAATGAGCTTTGGATATGTGCTCAAGATCATTATTCCGAACAACATTTCTCTTTAGACTTTTTGGCGATCGGCTTTAGTTTACGAGATTATCGCGAGAAACTTTACTTGTAAATCCATGGGATCGATGTACTACTAGCTTCTATCCGATTTCAATGAGTTTTGGATATGTGGTGAAGACCATTATTCCGAACAACATTTCTCTTTAGACTATTTGGCGGTTGGCTTTAGTTTACGAGATAATCGTAAAAAAAGAGAAGAAGCAGAAACTGATTGTATTAAAAACTCACTTATTCAGCCGTAAATCCATTTGCTGCTTCGAAATGTGGGGGGGGGGGGATTACGATAACCGTGACCCCTACTTTGAAGGTTATATTCGTGTTCCTGG
>CM052299.1:5488886-5505464 GCA_028455765.1 Lasioglossum oenotherae | reverse complement strand
AAAATTTGAGGAATGTATTGATTTATACTGGAATTGGTTCGAGGCCACATCTTATTTTTTTGAAAACATTGATGGTCAAGCTATTGGCTTATATGATTGGCGGAAATGAGTTTTGCTATTGAAATTCAATAGCATTAAATATTAAAATAAGTTCATATGATATTGGCACTATTCAATAGTACATCTTATTGAATCAATATATATTTTTTTTGTTTCGACAGAATTTTTTTCTCAGTGTATAAAATCGGGAAGTTAGAAAAAACGTTCTTAGTAACAATCTACGATCGAGATAAGGAAACATTTAAATAGTAAACGTGTGTAGGTGTGCGGTGCTTCCTAACCACTGAATCTTAAACGAATTTTTGCAGCGGCAATTACGTGCATGGTTTGAGTCGTCCGTACGAGACCGGGGAGCCATGCAGCATGTGCAAGGACCATTGCTCACGCAACAAGCTCTGCACGAACGCCTGCTACTTTAAAGATTTATGGTCGAACTGCGCCGATCTGAAAAAATCGTTTTCTACCTGGGTCTGTGATACGCACACGAAAGAGGGACACAAACGGCGACAGTCCTGCGGTGCCACCTGCAACTGCGAGGGCAAGATCTACTACCGTCACTGGTAGTGAACGACCATCGGTGTCGATCGTTCCGCCGTTTCTTCGTTGATCTATCAGCATCCACGTGGGATCTGCGGCTGCACACAGCAGACTATCGGCGTGTCTAAAAGGTACGAAATCATTTTTAAAGATTACGTCGCGCCAGATACGATGGAAAGAAACTTCTTGGTTCTTGCCGATCGTTATCCCATCGGTACACGTATTTCGTAGCTCCATCGATGGTCGAAGGGAAATCCGTTCTCTAACCACTGTTACAAGGCCACCGCGTTCTCCGACATTGTTTTTGCATATTGATCTGGATTAATCCTTCACCAATACACTCTGATTACACTGTCCAACAAATTTCAACTTTTTAAAAGTATTTCGATTCCCACTATGCGATTCTTATAGAGTTTTCCGCGCTGATTCCGAATCTGTTTTTCATTTTTTTTCCTATACGTCCAGTTTTTGAGAAAATGGAGTTTAAAAAAAAGACATATTTTTCAACTTTAAACAAATATTGTGATGTTGTTATAAAAGATATTGAATTGTTCTTTACAGCAAAAGATTCTGTGGACTTTCCCGAATACAGTGATGTCGGGCGAAGATATTTTGCTTTCTGGTTCGAAAGAAACGTCGATGTCGCAAACTTCAAACGGGGGTTTCTCAAGATAAAAGTCTACTCTATCGCGTGGTATAGTTCGATTTTCCGCTGGACCCTAATTTTTTGAAATAAATTCGAAAATATCCGCAAAAATTGGTGCAAAAGTGGTGTCTCTCCGTTTTTAATCGTTACTTAAACATGTTTAAACAATCATAATGTATTAATATTGGATATCACTGTATTCGGGAAAGCCTACAGAATCTTTTGCTGTAAAGAACAATTCAATATCTTTTATAATAACATCACAATATTTGTTTAAAGCTGTAAAATATGTCTTTTTTTTTAAACTCCATTTTCTCAAAAACTGGACGTATAGGAAAAAAATGAAAAACAGATTCGGAATCAGCGCGGAAAACTCTATAAGAATCGATCGCATAGTGGGAATCAAAATACTTTTTGGCTGTTGAACAGTGTTATTGGTTTCCTGCTGGGTGATATCGATGTTGTATGGTGTTACCATAAATTGTGCTGATGGTTTTCACTTTTTTATATTCTTATTCGATATTCCTATAACAAAAGATCATTTATATTCTCCATGAAAATCCGCGGTGTAACGACGTTTACAAACAGATAAATATGGACTTGTTCCATTTTTGCACGAAAACTTTCGCATACACTTGGTTTGTCCAGTAGTGGTGGGTTTAGTATTAACAATGAGGTTGCAAAGGAGACAACAATTTTCTAAGAGAATTTCATGTGAATTCACGTAGTAAATGATCGCAGTGCGATTGTGGTCGACCAAGCGGCTGGAAGAGGATTTCCCTTTGCTCGGTAATCGTTCTCGACAACGCAACGTGTCGCGTCGCCCCGGAAATTGATTCTATTTTTTGCGAACATTCTCGTGGTTCGCCTTTCGACCTGTGTTCTCGGTGGTTAAGGAGCTCGGGAAAATGTAACGAAGCCTCGCTTGGAGAATACGGGGCGAATCCTTTTGATATTTCTAAACGATAAGAGTGTTGTCTATGTAAATGTGCATGCAGTGTGTACATACATATAAGTAAGAGAAGGTATGTAGACGGAGTGTTTCTGGGTGCTGTATTCATCACCGTTTCATTCTGGACGCTCCCGAACCGTCAATAAACATTATCCTTTTACGTCAACCGGTGACCTGAACAGATCTTATCTGCACTAAAATTGTACAACATGGCTAAATACAGTCGGCCTTCCTATAACACGGTTAATTCGTTCCGCATCCTGCCGAAACTGTGTTAAACGAAACCAGAAATAATGAAAATCGTGGGTCAATAAATCAGAAGAAACAGAACAAAGATATAATAATATTATGACCCATCTTCGTATTATATCAAGTTTACGAATAAGTTCGGCGCCTTTCGAGCATACTTTCGATCTTTATTTATAAAAAAAAGGAATACACGAACCGGAAATTGCTTGTTGGGTTACACCAAGTTCCTCGGCAAGTTTCTGTTGTGTTTGACAAGGATTTTCTTTCAATAATTGCTCTAATTCCTGGTCCTGCACATTTTTTTTCGATTCCACTGCGTTCTCCATCACCGAGATCAAAATTTCCACCAAGAAACCTTTGGAACCACTTTTTGCATGTTTGACAAATCATTTTCGTAGCTTCAGAAGCATTCTTCTTTGACTCAAAGACTCAAATGCAAAAATAATACAGAGGCGAATTTGTTGTTTCTTAAACACCATGGTGCAAAGTATTGTTTTTTTGAGGTTATGTAGGTAAAGTTTGATGCTTTAAAGCACCAAAGCGACGGGAAGAAAATTTTAATTTGAAATGCAATCACAATTGAATATACAATGTAAAGGCACCGAACTTATTTGTACACCTATTGCATTTTCACCTAACGTGGAACAAATCACTTTCGTAGCCTCAGCAGCATTTTTCTTTGACTCAAACGCAAAAAGAATACGGTGTCGAATGTGCTGTTTCTTAAACGCCATTAGGGTTTATACAAAAACGGACTTTTTAATGATGCTTACGATTATATCGGTCATATCGATCGACAAGCGAGTCCCCCGTCGTGCGGACACACCATACGGGCCACAGAAATCGTGGGATTGTGTTTCGTGTTCTAATAAAACCGTGTTTTTTAGTATCGTGTCCTACCGAAACTTTGTTAAACGAAACGTAGAGATGATGCAAACCCTAGGATCGTGTTTCGTGTTATATCAAAGCCGTGTTATTTAGTATCGTGTTCTATCGAAGCCGTATTTAACGAAATCAAACAGTAATACGAATAAAGGAAACAGATTTCATGTTATATCGAAGCCGTGCGGCCAGAATGCCTAGCTACCTCGAAAAAACAAAGCCAAAGAATTTAGGAATAAGTATTTCCGTTCATTGTAAACTCTCTGTTTATGTCGGGGAAACAGTGTGACGGAGACATTCGTATTATACGAGGGTTAGTCGAAGGATATTAAATCGTGCTATTTGGAAACCGTGTTATAAAAATATCGCATTATAGAAAGACTGGCGCAGTTTCTGCACTGTGTTACGTCGAAACGATGTTCTCAGAATAACGTGTTATAAAATGGTCGACTGTACTCCATTTAGAAAATCTAAACGTATGGATTTAATACCTGATTCATATTAAAATTGTACAAAATTGAATGGGTAAACTTCACCGGACTCAAAATTAGTACCTTTCTCCTACGAATTATCATGTATTTGGTATGTAATCCAGAAGATTTCGAAGAAGTTTCGATCCTCTAGGATCAATAGTTGAGGAGCTATGGTCGTTTAAAGTTGAGCATTTTTCACAGATAAGGGCGCCGCCATATTGGTTTGTAGTGACGACTGCGATCCGCTTACCTTGCCCCACCCCACCCCTTGACCTAATCCTAACCAACTCAGTAAGCGGCGTGCGACCGTCAAACCAATGTGGTGGCGCCCTTACCCGTCAAAAACATTGCAGATTGCTCAACTTTAAGCGACCATAACTTCTCAACTATTAATCCTAGAGGTACGAAACTTCGATCTGCATCCGCGCCGGGTACAAATCTACTGGATTACATACCAAATACATCATAATTCGTAGGAGAAAAGCAGAAATTTTCAGTCCGGTAAAGTAAAGAGCAGCCAATTAAATTTCTGGTAATTTATACTTTCTCTTCAAGATCTATTCTGCCACTATCAATTACACTGTCGAACAAATTTCAACTTTTCTTATGTTCCCTAATTACTGTTGGGTCCTTCTTACAGAGTTTTTTGCGCCGATTCCGAATCTGTTTTTAATTTTTTTCCTATACGCACAGTTTTTGAGGAACATCGCTTTGAAAAAAAAACATATTTTTCAACTTTAAACAAATATTGTGATGTTAGTATAAAAGATATTGAATTGTTCTTTGCAGCAAGAGATTCCAATATTAATACATTATGATTGTTTAAACGTGTTTAAATAATGATTAAAGACGGAGAGACACCAATTTTTGAGGATATTTTTCAATTTATCTCAAGAACTAAGGGTCTAGCGGAAAATCGAACTATACCACGCGATAGAGCAGACTTTTGTCTTGAAAAACCACCCTTTCAAGTTTGGAACGTCGACGTTTTTTTCGAACCAGAAAGCAAAATATCTTCGCTCGACATGAGTTGCCACCAGTGGCGCTCAGCACTAGAACGGTCGTTTAAATATGTTTAAACAATCATAATGTATTAATATTCGATATCGCTGTATCCGGGAAAGTCTACAGAATCTTTTGCTGTAAAGAACAATTCAATATCCATTATAATAACACCACAATATTTGTTTAAATGTAAAAAATGTGGTTCTTTTCAAAGTCATGTTTCTCAAAAACTGTGTGTATAGGAAAAAAAATTAAAAACAGATTCGGAATCAGCGCGAAAAACTCTATAAGAACCACCCAACAGTAGTTGTGGAATAAATTTGGTGTTGGACAGTGTTATTAGTCGAGAATGCAAATATGGATGAATATGTTGATTTCGGAATTTCGAAGGCAAGTTACTGTGAAGAAACGTGATGATTTTATTGGCGGTATCGTGTGTTGCCTAAACCTGGGACTAAAATGTATAAACGTAAGAGGAAGCTCTATCTAAAACGTGTTTAGAGATGTAAGTTCTAAAACAGTCAGTGTATGCACAAAAAAAAAAAAAACACGACGCTGAACAATTTTCCCGTGATGTCGCCCGAGACTATTTGAGTGCATACGAATGCATGTGCATTGGACAGAGACGCAGGAAATAATTCCTTTTTCTATGACAGGAAATCATTTAATCGATTATAAATCAACGAAGAATATAACGCGAAACTTCTTACATATCTGAACAAAGCGTTGTTCGAAAATATAAATTTTAACGCTAACACTGCTATAATAAATTATAATTTCTAACATCGTTATCAGTGTTTGATTATATTTGTGTGAGAATAATTGAGAGATTTCATATCTCGCAAAAGAGGCTTACGTAATTTTAAAATAAATTTTATATCATTGTTGTTTTGTGTTATTGTTTCACATAATTTTATTAATTCGCGAGTATACTAACAGCGAAAGGGCTACATAATTTTTATCTGCCTAAAGTAGTTTACAATCGATGTACTTCAAGTAAGTTTACATAGTTATTAAATAATCATTTAATATTAGTTGTGAAGCAAATTAATATAGAAATTAAACTTTATTTTCAGTATTAGTTACATTGCAGAAGTATTATTTATGAGTAGACTGCGGAATTTTATGCAAAATAAAGATGTTTTGCATTGATTGTGGGAAGCAGGAGTAACATAAAAATTGATTTCGTTCCTTAACGATTTTGTTATATTAAAAGCAACAATACAATATTTCTCAATTTTTTAAATCTTTTACTGTTTCATATTTCACCCAACCAATTTCTTCATAAATGCATAAAGATCCGCAGTCTATTTATGAGAGATGATTTGATGTACTTGAAATAAGTTTACATAGATACGAAATAATCATGTAATATTAATTGTGAAGCAAATTAATATAGGTAATTAAATTTTATTTTCAGTATTAGTTACAGTTACACATTACAGAAGTATTATTTATGAGAAACGATTCTTTATTACTAATCAAACATTTTCATTCTAGTAAGCAATATCGACTGTTAATGAGTGAACCGGCAACGAGAACAATAATTCCACGAAATGGTCAGTGCATTCGTAAGTGCTCGACAAGATCGAGTAAATAGAGTTTACCGAACGAACGAAACGTTGTTTGTAACGTCGTCTAGCGTGAAGTCGTAATTAATATATCGTCGGATCCCGGAAATGTATTCTGTATCCTCGTAGAGTTCATTTATTATTCAGCGCGTTCCAGAGGTAATATTTTTCATCGCATTTTATGGTGTTTCGACTCGTAATCGTAACTCGTGTGTGCAAATGTGACGGCACGAATCAGAAGCCGGTGCAAAAAGTATGAATGGAATAATAAGTAGTTTTCGGCTTTTAAAAGTCACATTACAGCAAGGAACGGATAGAAATGATACCGAATCACGAGCGAGAACAGGGTGTGTGCAATATACAGGGTGAACATGGTAATGCGAACACATATCGATGCTTTCCATTCGTGTAAGTTGACTCAATCGAAATTTATATTATTTACATTTTCGTAAGTTCGAAAATTAATTTTCAAAAGGGACACGAAAATAATCTAATTTCAGATTTTTCATAAATTAACTTATAAATATGTATACTTTTACTTAATTTGGGGTTCCCTGAATTTGTCGAAAAAAATTCGATGTTTCATATAAATTCAGAATAGGGTAAACTGTAACTATTGCTTGCACAGCAGTAGTGATTGGCAATTTTTATTTAAACGGCAAATATTACAAATTCCTGGTATGGAAAATCATTTTGTACTGCTTCGTATTTATATTTCAAAGCAACGTTGTAAGTTTTCGTAACAGAGTTCCACACATATAACTGTTAGAAAATGACTGTACTATTTGACTTACGATTGTTATTCACTGACTATATTTTATAGTAACAGATTTATGACTCTAAAAATCTCTATTAGTGTATAATAATAGAAAGTGAAGCTCGTTTAAACGTTTCGTAAAAAGATAAAAAATGTTTTTACCACGATTTTGGCTTAGGGTGCCAATCGTTGTACAGTTTACCCTAAATTGTGATCTAAGTTGGAACTTTGTCAGATGGTCAATAAACAATTCTGATCGATTCACTGAAAGGATGAGAAAGTAATAGAGCTGATCACTTTACCCTGTTCGTTGTGTGGGTGCAGAGTAACAGATTAGCACGTAAGGTACACATATAACGGATGCTGTTAAATCAGAACAATATATGCAAGGCGAGACGTAAAGCTGCGGATAATAGAACACACTTAATCGTGTTAAGTACTAGTTAAGAGGTTAATGTTACACATAACCATGTAATGCGGAGTTACGCAACTTAAAGAGAAACGTTGTAAGCTGTCGTAATTTGTTCACTTACCGAAATAAAGATCCTGTAAATATTAATCTTTGTTCTTAATGTGTGCAGTGTGGCTGGCAGCTTATTCTCATTTTAATAATTTTCATTTTTATCACATTCACACGTATTTTACATGAAGGAAGCTAAAACGATTCCGAGCATGTTTCTAGATTATAAAATTGTTCTTTATGATTATTATTTATTTCAGATTTGTAATTATAAAGGGTTTCAGTTGAATCATCATTTTTACGCAAGATAAAAGCCTTCTAACATTTTTTTACTTAATTTTGTTACGAACGCATAAAATAAAATGCACAGTCTGTCGATAAATAATTAGCCAGTTTCTTCACTGACTCGCAAAGCACGATCAAAACACTACAGAAGCCAACCTTCAAATATAGTATCAGCAACCATATCATTGAAATTAAAACGAAGTACTCTACGTTTATAGTTAACAACAAAGGCCAGAATTTTATTAAGTTTATCTGGATACCAGCACATGTAGGAATTACCGGTAACGAGGAAGTAGACTCACTTGCGAAAGAAGCAACCAAAGAAAGTCCTTCGCCAGATATCAAGGCTTCAATTGCTGACCTAACCAGAGACCTCAAAATTCAGGCAAGATTGTCCACTAACACCCTAATCAAAAAGGAAGGTCTAGTCAAAGGTGCGAACTACGTCAGACGTTATCACCAGGACAAAGGCAAGCCATGGTACACGGGACTGGTGCTCTCCAGAGACTTTCTGGTTTTTGTTAATAGATGTCGATCCAATCGCTATAATTTAAACGGTTCATTAGCAAGGGTTAACTTTATAACTAACAGTACTTGCCAATGCGGAGCAGAACTACAAGACCTGAACCATGTTATATGGCAATGCCCAGACTACGAAAACGAACGTAATACATTGGAGGCAATGCTCCTCAAAGGCAAGTACTGTTTCCCTATTGGTATTGACTCCTTTCTGTGTAAACCTGACGTAAAGGGCCTGCAAATAATTTATAACTTCCTTAAAAAATGTTCCGTTGGAATTTAGAAACAATGTAAACAATGTAAACCTTTTAATGTAAGCCAAATGTATCAACACTATACTTGCTAAATAAACCACTTGGTTTAAAGCAATGAATAAATAAATAATTAGCCAGGTGTGCTACTGTGGAATAACTCACGATCGACAGTCTGGCGATGAAACTGAAAAGTTGTAGTTCGTAACGATAATAAGTAGACTGCGGATTTTATGCACTTATGGCAAAATTGAGTAGGTGTAAATTAAAACAGTAAAAACATTAGAAGAATTAAAAAATTCCGTTACATTATTTCCATCCAATCGATCATATTAGGAAAGAAAATTATTTTCTATTTCGCTCCAGTTTGTTGCAATTCAGGTAGACAATTTTTATTTTGCATAAAGATCCGCTGTATAATAAGATGATACTCGTAAGTAGGTTCACGTTTCATTTAATATAATATTCCACCGTGTAAGAAGGATTGGCGAGCCGAGACTTCAGGGCACACATGAAGGCGCAACTTTATCAATAAATCAAATTTACTGTGACGGGAGGTTCGGCTGGGAATTAATACCGGGGCTGCTATCTTTGTGACGTGCTTAATGGTTCGCAGCTATTTATACGAGAAGGGGAGAAGCCTGGAAGGATTAAGCGGAATTTTACGCCGGAAAAGGAACGAATCGATTATCGAAATAATTCAAGATCGACGATAAATTTTTATTAGTCGTTGGAGCCAATGACCGACTTAGTTTCCAACAATCTCGCTTGGCTTCAGCGATATTTTTATTTCCAAACGAATAATTAAATAGAACAATCTGTACGAGATATCCTGCTCGTTGCTGTTCGTTTATTCTGGTCTATACAAATATAGCCATACGTATCCAATACATATTTTACGATCATAATCCCAATTTGGTAATTATCCAATCATACATAATTGAGGATAATTGGCGGAATGAATGTTAACAGGCGGGAATTAATTTCGAATCAAATGGATCTGAAATCATCAAATGAAAATTGTTTATATACGTTTATTGTACAGTTATGAATTATGACCTTGAACTCAAAAATGCGAAATTAATGGAATGTTTACGTTGAATGTTATGTTGTCGCGTTGTTTGGTTAATAATTTGTTTCTAATGATTCTTCGTGGTGTAAATGTTTTATACTTTAGTCGTTTTGATGAAATAATTGTTTAGTCTTGTTACCCAGTATCCAGGACACAAACGATGTAATATACTACTTGAAGAGCTAAAAAACGGAGTGTATAACGTATACTGTAAATACAACATTTTGAACGCGAACGAAATTCGACGTACGTTAGAGCAGAGGTGAACATGACAAATTCAGTGGCTATAACGCGAAAGACAAACTGGAAAGCGAGTCACGGAGTGGCCCCGATTATGCATGGGATTATAAGGTTAATTTCCCGAAATTTCAATTCACCGACGGCCGAATTAATACAGGCACACGTGGGCGCCTTTACAAAGACCACCGGGAATCCCCGGATGAGAGCTGGAAATCCCGACAATAAATCAGCTGCCCGGCCACTTCACTTTGTTTGAGCGTTTAAAACGCGGTGGAATCTTGTTTGCGAATCAACTGCGAATCCCCGTTCCCTCGGACGAAGATTGAAGCCACTTTCCAACAGCCTGGTCGATAGTATCGATGTGGTATTCCAGTTTCGGATGAATTGGGTTCCGCTCTGGATTGCGTATCTGTCTTTCGACGGAAAGCACCGATACTCGTTAATTACTCTTTCCATCAATTTTAAACAGTACATTTGCCCGCTCGCGACCACCAATCTCGTTTCACCTGCCACTTTGTTTTTCTAATGCTATTTCATTATGCCACCGTTCGAAGTCTAACAGGAACCCTTTTTTTCACTGATCGGATGACTTCGTATCTCTTGAGAAAAGTCGATGTAAAATTCGAAGGAAAAATTATCTCGTCCCTCGTGTCAATTTGACACAGTTTCCCCGAAATAAGTTATACAGTAAAGTCGCTCATTAGCCTCATCGTTGTATTTGTATCATTGTCTGTTAATATTTATGTCATTATTATTCTGAAATATTTTATTAGGACCTTGAATAAGTTCTCGCTGTTTCTTTTACAAAATAAAAGATTTATTTAAATTATAAGGAACAAAAACATTTCATTCAAAGTATAATATATGTATATAGTATAGTATATTCGAGTAATTCCTCCAACTTTTCGTCTTCAAATTTTTTCGGTGCGCCAGAACGTTCTTTATCCTCAAGTTCAAATTCATGATTTTTGAAGCGTCGAAACCAGTCTCTGCATGTCGTATCCGACAAAACATTGTCACCATAAGTCTCAACAAGAATTTTATGTGCTTCAGCTGCAGATTTCTTTTGAATAAAGTAGTGCAATAAAATTCCCCGCAAATACACTTTATTCGGCACAAAAGTAGACATTTTCAGAACTAAGAAAAAATTACTTTGTTTACACTAAATTGAACTACCATACACTGAAATTTAAGGTTAGATACACTACTGCCTTGCATGTGCGTTACCATTCGAAATTCCACGAACGGGGTACTGCTACTACCATCTTTGAAGAAACAGCGAGAACTTATTCAAGGTCCTAATACAATTACCTGTTCTTTTCAAATTTTACTTCGAACAGCAAATGTGAAATTTGTCTCTACACGACGAGTGTATTCTTCAACGATGAGGTTAATACATATAAATAATATTAATAAATTGCTATATTCCAGGATTACTAGAGACACAGAATTCCCAGTTCAATGACAGCCTTTTGAAGGCACAGTTGACGATCTATAGCGATGCTGTGTAACAATTACTTCGTCGCAGTGTGTATTTCACCTAGACGATTCAACACAAACGGTCATCATCACTGCATGGTTTTAAGGGTATACAGAAACGGTGGATGCAAACGTTTCATCATGCTGTGTTTGCAACACGTAATCAGAATGTATCAGGACGTATTGATACATTTCCGGGTGCCTCTCCAATTGTAGTATTAATTAATCAATGGTTACGCAGTGGTTAACTTTATTTGCAGTGATTTTTAGAGAAATTGGCCCTCAGTTTCCCACCTGCTGCATCATGGAAAAATGTTCCAGAGAAAAAAGGAACACTCGGCAACATTTTTTTGTGTACCACTTCATAACGTTTGTGATTTTATCCCCGTACCGTATCACTTTCTTTACTGTTACAGTGATTTAAACGTCTTCATCTCGAAGAATGTCGTAGGAGGCAAAAGAAAATTTATATTTTTTGTATGGCTACGTTTATTTTAATGCTGAAATGTTGAATGAAATTTGATTTCATTTAAAAAGAAAGGCGTAACATTCATATTTGTTAGACTTTGTTTAAAATCTTCATGATGAGCGTGACTCGTTAAACTACGGCAAGGGGTTAAAATACGGCAAGGGGTTAAAATAGGAAACTGGAAGAAGAATGTTGACGCGGAGGGAGGGAATCGTTTATGGTTGTTTCCGGAATGGACAGCACGGATCCGTCCGGGTTATTCGAAGAGAAATTACAAACGCATCGATTTCCAGTTTCAATCGAGCGTGTGACCATTGTCGCGCTAAAGGGTCGCGAACCCGATCGTTCGGACTGAGACTTTGGATCTCAAAGGATTTGATATGTGGCGTAACTTCACCTTCTCCGTCTTTGTGAATCCGTTTCCTCTGACGTTGAAAGTGGCTTTCCGCGACCCCATTCGCTTTACG
This sequence comes from Lasioglossum oenotherae, assembly GCA_028455765.1. Classification (NCBI taxonomy): domain Eukaryota; kingdom Metazoa; phylum Arthropoda; class Insecta; order Hymenoptera; family Halictidae; genus Lasioglossum; species Lasioglossum oenotherae. Next base: position 5,493,090 of record CM052299.1, on the reverse strand, counting down.
GCTGTGCGTTATTCCTCTCCAAAGTACAGCGCACTTCTGAACTAAGGGAATGCACTTTTTGTTGATGTTTTTAACGGAACAAGAGATAATCGAATGGTTTCAAACCGAGTATTGTCTGCGCGCATTCCGGAAATACCATGCGATATTTATCGGAGATAAATTGCGAATGCATTTGTAGCATAACAAAAATTTTCTACTCGAATTGCAACAAACTACGGTGAAATGGAAATTTATACATTTAAAAATTAATGGTATTTTTAGTTCTTAGAGAAAATGAATTTTTTCAATCTTCGTGATTTAAACAAAATTAGACCGCGGATCTTATTAAAATACGTAGTGGAACGACAGTGTAATAAACAAATTGAAAGAATTTAAAAATGCTTGAACTCTTATTGAACAATATTAAACTCAATTAAAATGATTAGAAAGTGGAAGATTTTTCTGTTCCAACCCTTTTCAACGTTGGGGTTGAAGTAGAAAATTTTCTGTAAAAATCCACAATCTCGTAAATAAAAATAAATCACTGCAGTCCTTGTTCACGAAAATAGGCTGTTATGGCAACGCCTTGTACTTGGAAAGAAAAGATTCGGAACAAAAAGAAAAGCTTGAACGAATTACGCTATATTTCCGGCATCGGTTCTAAAACGCGTACGGTTTAAAGCAAAATGACCCATTCATCATCTAGCGTTATCTGTGCGGTGATTACGGCATTTACGGGGGAGTTTAATTGCCAGAATGTCGGTCTTTCGACGGGATTCAAAGAACACTCGTGGAGCGCGGTATCGGCGCTCTAAACGCGAACAAATTTATCAGCTTTCAGCGCGGATCGTTCTGCCATGGACAAACATTATTCCGCTTGGTCAAAGTTGTATCGTCCCGGGGAAATTGAATTTCGGTCCGGTACTCTTGTCGAAGAAGCGTATTAATGGAGAAGAAAGCGAGCGTTTGCTCGCTCCACGTGTAATTACGAAGGCAACGTCCGCCCGACGAGATATTATCGATTACAGTTGCGTTCCCTTTGTACCTTCTAATTTCCCTGCAATTTGTTAGGTCGTTTGCGGAACGTTATTCTCTATGCGAAAGAGACGAACGGCCGCGTCAGCGTTTTCGAAATGCTGCCTGCAGTTCTGTTTCGCTGATAACATCCACCCTTACAGATCAACGTTCCCCGAACGGTACTACACGATTCAATCCTGAAATCGTTACTTTGCCGGCGGAATTTGTTACGTAAATATGACTTTATACTACGCTGAACTTCGCTTCACGGGACCAGAAATGTTCGACTACTTTTTTGTTTTATACGATCCTGTAGATTTTGACGAGGAAATGCCAAAAATCAAGTTTCAACGTTAGAGATTCACTGGTTCGACAGTTATGCGTGTGTACAGTTGAGCGATTTCAAGCATTCTTGCAGGTAAGGCCGCCGCCATATTGGTTTCAGACGTCGCCGAATGAGCGGGGCCGCCGGAGGGTTGGACCGATCTCTGTCGTCATTACACAAAGTGTATTTTATATTTTTATATTTTGTAGTTCCATATACTAAATGAACTGAAACATTTCAAAAGTATAAATATTTTGTTCTTGTTTTCATTCGAACATAAAAATTCGAAAACTATTTGGAAGTACATCGAAAATTAGTTTCTGATCCGATTTTTCTATAAACCTTAGTAGTTCTACTGTGTAATTATTTGTTCGAAGAATATTATACAGATCCAATGATATAATTAAACTCCATAACCCCCGACAGTTTAAATATTTTTCTTTGGCAAGATAAACTGTGTATAATGGAAAGACAAATAGGAAGCGATCATTTTTGTAGTAATTAATGTCGTCTCTTCCGGCAGGTTAATGTGTTTTTAACGCGTACAAGACAACCAGAAATATTCGATCGATGTTCACGCAGCTGTGCAGGACTACGGGAGAGGGGCGAGAGGACAAAGCTGACGCAGGTCTCCCAATTCGACAAGCTCTGGCCATCCTGCAGGAATTTCGGCCATCTTGGTGGCGCCGACATAAGGTAAGTTTTCTCTTTTGAATCTCTGCAACATCAGCACGATTCGGTTGGATGGTTACGCGGATGTAAATCAATGTACTCCCGTTTGCATAAATGCTGTCTGGGCTACTATACTTTTAGGGACCATCTTGCTATCTCCATCTTGGTAACACCTTTCGATCACTTCGACGATAAAAAGCGAATCGATCGAACCGCCGGATAAGGTATTCCGTACTAACACTACGGCGAAATAAGTAAGAAATTTTAAAAGTTTTTAAACTTTTTTAAAATTTTAAAATAATTTAAAATAATTTATAATAATTATAAATATATATAATTTAAAATAATATAAATATATATAATTTAAAATAATATAAATATATATAATTTAAAATAATATAAATATATAATAATTAAAAATTAAAAATTTTAAAAAGCTGGAAGAACGCTCGTACTAAAACGAGCACTTAGGTTTAAAAAGGAAGACTAAATCGTATCAGAAAGTCGATAAAGGCCAGACAAAATTGATTCGATTTTAAGGGGTTACTTGGAATCGATCTTAAGACGTATTCCCGTGGGAATTTTCCAACTTTTAAGGGCTCAAATTCAAGCTGGAAGATCGCACTTCCAATAAAAATTACTAATAAAACTTGAGACACAGAGAAACGTGCCATTACTGTCGTAATGGCTACTAACATCTGATTAATGCCCCCTCGGAACCAAGCAAGTTCCATCTGATGCATTTCTTCCTAACACCAATAGAAGCCGAGTTATTCAGATGGCCCGTTTCTGGCGTCTCACCCTGTATTGCGCGGAGTGGATTCGATAAGCTGGCATCCACGAGTCTTCGATATTCGCACGGGTTCGCCTTTTCTTCCTTACCGCGTCGGATCGTCAGGGGCGTTTGAAAATCGCCGGCAATATGTACTCGCGAATGTTTGCTTGCGTTTTATCGGTACGGTTCTCTCGCGATTGCGTGCGCGCATGCTAATGGTCGCCGCGGATTCCGTCGGATTCCACGTTGTCTTCGTACAAACTGCCGTACAAAGTAGCAGGCGGATCGTATGTGCACGCGGGGCTTCGCTGCGCAAACAAAAGAGGAAAGTCGGATAATGGCCAGCAATCAGTGGTAAATGTGGCAAAGGGAGAGGAAGAGAGAGAGAGAGAATCGGGGTAACAATTCGCTTACGACCCGGAAAAAAGAACTTTCTTTCGGCGGCGAAGTTTTCATTCGAAAACCGAGAGTTTCCGCTTTGCTGCTTAAAGTTCCGCGGCGTTACACTCATACTCGCATTCGGAGCACGTGCTTCAGCTGGATATCAACGGGAGTGGATTGTATCGTCGCGACTAACTGCGCGAAACCAAGTTTAGTTTCTTTCGAACTGACCGTCAAAACTTTCCGAATACCAGATATTCGATACGCGAATCCTTATGTTAATCTCCGGAAAATTATTCTGACCTACACGCGGTGAAACTTCGCAGGGGGGGAATCTTCGAGGTTTCTTTTCAGTTCTTCAAGGTCTTTTCTTTAACAATAGGCTTTCGAAGCATTTCACTATTTTTCGTTACTTTATAAAAGTCACAAAAATGTGTCAACTCATATTTCTGGCCATTCTTTTTTACGAGGATATCAATTTGTTGAATAATTCTGGTCCGCGGATCAACTCGGTTCAGAGTGAATTCCTAACATCAGAACTTGGAGTTTCAGCATTTTCTCGCCAAAATCTACAGGATTGTACACTGAGAAAAAAAGTAGTTACTTCAATAACACACGTGTTATTGTAATTTTTTTACTTGGATGAATATCAATGTATTCTTTTCAATAGTATGAAATTTAGAAGCAAATCGTCATGTATTTGAATTGTCTATCATGAAATGATTGAAAATAGTATTTCATTCAATACCGTATATTATTATTCGTAATACTTCGTAATGACTCCAATGACCATGAAACGTGAAAATCTGCTAAAAAATCGATTTTCAATTTTCGGGATCATTAGAATAACTTCCCTACACTGAGAAAAAAAATAGTTACTTCAATACCACGCGTGTTATTGTAATTTTTTTACTTGGATGAATATCAATGTATTCTTTTCAATAGTATGAAATTTAGAAGCAAATCGTGATGTATTTGAATTGTCTATCATGAAATGATTGGAAATAGTATTTGATTCAATACCGTATATTATTATTCGTAATATTTCTTTTTTT
>CM052299.1:5459685-5488786 GCA_028455765.1 Lasioglossum oenotherae | reverse complement strand
AAAAAAATTTGAGAAATGTATTGATTTATACTGGAATTGGTTCGAGGCCATATCTTATTTTTTTGAAAACATTGATGGCCAAGCTATTGGCTTATATGATTGGCGGAAATGAGTTTTGCTATTGAAATTCAGTAGTATTAAATATTAAAATAAGTTCATATGATATTGGCACTATTCAATAGTACATCTTATCGAATCAACATATATTTTTTTTTGTTTCGACAGGATTTCTTTCTCAGTGTATAAGAAAGAGTAGAAAATTTGTGGTCCCAGAAAGTGAAGTTCAACCTATCAATTTTCTCGTGCACTTCATATGTTGAAGTATACATTAAAAACGTTTATATTTGTAATGGGCAGAAAAGGTACGAAGACGCGTTCCAGTGAAATGCTAAAAAAGAATGCAAAAATAAAGGTGCAGTCTTGAAGCACCGGCGTGGCGCGGCGGCACTATCTCTTCCGATATCAGGGATTCTTGTTGGCGTATAAGCACAGGTACGGTAAAAATGCTAAGCTCGTTCGAAGATGAGAGGTCGCGCGTCTTGTTTTCCACCCGTTTCCTTCAAGTCCCGTAATACCGCGGCCAGGACCGCCGGTGGTTATGGTGAAATGTGCATGGTTTCGTTCCTTGTTATACGCGAAACGAGAGTCTGCTGGTTCGTCGTAGTTAGATGCCTGGCAGTTTTCAATATTTTCTTCAAGGCTTTCCGTGGAAATTGCTTTCTTGGCTATTGGTCGCTGGGGAGGGGATCCCATTCTTGAAAACCTGTGGATGTCGTGATTTTCCGTATTACGTTTACAGGGTACATGGAATATTTAAACATGCCCCATTTATATAAACCCCAAACAAATCATGTTCTTCGGGTTTGTTTAATTCCAAAGTGAATAAAAGTGATAGAGTACATTCAATAGCAACAATTATATTACAATTTATCTTTTCTATTACTTGTTTAAGTGGATGAGATATTATTTTCACAGAAAATTATAAATTACTTTGTAAAAATGACAATTTACATAAAGCACCGTGGTTAGAAATCAATCTTATATATTTGAAGTTGATAGCAGAAGAGAACTATAAACAAAATAATATTGTTCTAATTTTTCTTTAAACAACCCAGATAACGCAAAGACGTCTGAAGTTGGACATTCTTCGTCTTGACGTCTTGAAGACGTCGTGTGGTATCTGGGTATGAGAATAATAAATGAGTACCGCGTCAAATGGCTTCTCTTCCTATTGATCAGAAATATTTCTGCACGCGTATGGTGTCGCTAATGATTTTCCATCGTCACGGCGGTGATTTTAATTAGCGGAAATTGGAAACCTCTGATTTTAATACGATCCGTCGTTACTGCGGTAACATTTTCCCTGAAATAGTCGCGTGTACGATATGGATTACATTATTGAGCATTATCAATGGGAAGAGTTTCAGACGAGTATACAAAAAAGTAATTAATTCTGCAGCATTATTACGCCGAGCAGAATTATTTTAATTAACAGGCGAGGCGCCGACCAGAACTTTCAGGTGAGCGTGCGAAAGTTGTCATTAATGGAATCCTCTTATTTCCAATAATAAAATTATATTAATTAATCAATGCCGTTTGATTTAAAAGCTCCCTCTTAAAACTTCGTTATGCTACATGTTTTCTGAAAAGTGCTTACGAGTTGGGGGTTGGAGAAGGGGTAAAATAGAGTGGAAGGATTGACAACATATTTAACCCTTCGAGGGTGGGGCTGGTGCACTGAGTGCGCCAACGATCGAATTTTAACGAGAAGATCGAGTTATTTTGTGCTAGTTTTCAATAAAACATCGTTCTTTTGATAATGTCTGAATTATATTTAGTAATGTACCTACATGGATTTGTCTGAATACCTGATGATATAAAGTCAAAACTGAGTAAAACTGACCCAAAACAGCCTGGCGCACCGAATGCACCGCCCCACCCGAATAAGGACGCGAGATCACCCCACCCACGAAGGGTTAAAGGGACTAGGTTATCGGAGCTGAGTCCCCCATTGACAACATTCACCCCAAAGTGTCCCTTTGGCCCATATAATTCAGTTTTGTTCCAACTGAAAAACCAGAGTCGGTTTATATTGTTTTCTCGATGACTAAGAGCAGAATAGCTGTGCAGATGCTGCGATGTATGTAGATGTTGGCAAGCAGAGGATGTAGCTCGGTAACAGAAGGTATTTTCGAAACCATGTTAAGGTTTCCGCTGCTCCTCGGTTTACGACAGAACATTGCTCCTTAAGCCACACAGGAGAATGAACGAAAAATTAATTACCTTCTGCTCTGATGCGAAGCTGCGAACTTCCCGAAGACAATAAGCTACATCCTTGTGTAAACTCATTTGGAACTATTTATTACTATTAGTATAGCAATGTGTCTCTGTTATTTGAGGATGCATGAAGATCGCGTAGAATTTACTCGGTGCACGTTTGGAATCTGAATTATTCTAACAAAGCTGACAATACAGGGTGTCCCAGCTAACTTAACCACCTTGAATAACTTTGTTGTTTTTAAAGATACGTCAAATGTCTGAAGGACAACGTTGAATGGTAAAATAGAGCTCATAAGATACCAACAAAATTTTTTTTTCATTTCATTTCATTTCATTTTTTTAAATGGAACGAGGTATTTTCTAATACATCAATCGATGCAGCTGGACATTCGTTATAAAAAAGTACTAACCTATGTATGTCCTATGTATGTACGTTAGTGTTTACTTACTTATGTAACGTCTTAGTACGACAGTAATGGTATTTTAGAGTTTTTTCAATTGAAATATCTCCTGAACTACTAACTTTTCGACATACATAGGTTAGTACTTTTTTATAACGAATATCCAGATGTATTAAAAAATACCTCATTCTATTTAAAAAAATATCGATGACCTTGAAATCTCATAAAAAAAATTACATAAAAGAAAAATTTTGTTGGTAGCTTATGAGCCCCATTTTACCATTCAACGTTGTCCTTCAGACATTTGACGTATCTTTAAAAACAACAAAGATATTCAAGGTGGTCAAGTTAGCTGGGACACCCTGTATATGTAATTTAAATAATTTTTTTATAGTTAAATTAAGCCAATAAATTAATATAGGCGGTTTAAGAAAGTATATTCTAATTAGAAATAACTGTCTAGGATTCACGGCGAATCAATGTTAACAACAAATTTTCCCGAGCCGACATCTTGAAGAATGGTAACACCAGTTGCATCCGACTCCGCTTAATAGGTTTCGTAATTTAGCGCAAATGAGAAACTTCATCGAACGCTCGCGAGCGTCTAATACATCACGGGAGAAATGACTCGAGCAACGTTGCGTGTATGAAAAATTGAAAATGCGAGAGTCTGAACTGCGTGGATGCGCTTCCTGGTTCCACATCTCGTAAAGAAGCTTGCTACACTCTACGTTAGCTCTGCTTCCCTGGAAGATATTACAACGGAGCTTAACACTTTCGTCCGTTGATTTTTAACTAGTTCGTGGCTGGGAGCTTGATGAAGCTCGTGTCGTAAAATAGCTAAGACGTGGGAGGTTGGCAACACTGTGGAGGAACCATACAATACCTAAATGTTTAGTAATTGATTTAATAACGTAAACAATATTTTGAATAATGGTCAAGCAATTTTTAGTGGTGCCTCTCTCAGAGTGGACAACCGAGTGCAAAGAGTTAAAATGATTTCAAGAAGCAAGTGCTTATCATTTTGTCCAGGAGTATTAGATTTTCTCACGTTAATTTCCTACTTCGTTTTTTGGCCACTTTTCGGGAGCCCACAGTGCACCGTGGGGGTGGTCAGGTTCGCGTCGGGATTTCATTTTTCATTTCTCAGCCGCCGCGCCCTCTTCCGACGAGAATATAAATCGAGGAAGCAATTTTCGTTGTAATTACGCTTTTCCCTCACGCCTCTGAAATAATTCTCTCGCGGAGGCTTCCTGTTTGGGCGTCCTGTCCGCGCTACTTCCTCCGAGTTTCCCGGCGAACGAGATCATTTTTTCCTTCGTTGTCCTTCGCCTGAACGCGACGCAGGAGTTATTTGACAATGTCTGTCGCCATATTTCTTCCCGGCGTTATCGTGCCCGATGTCCAGCCGCTCCCTGAAATATTTATTCGTTTCGGTAGCGTGTATACGATCGCTGCGAGAGACAGAGAGAGAGAAAAACTCGCTTCCTTCTATTTTTCAACATGGGGAAGTCCTCGAGGGAAAATCGGAAGTAATAAAAGTAGCACTTTTATCACTTCCATGACGAGAACCGGGGAATCGAGGCATGTACACGGGAATTCCAATAAAAAAACTGCAGGCTGTTATTTTTTCAAATAAAACACGCTCCTGTTTACATGTGTAACTGTGTTTCAGGTAAATCCGGGGTAATTGTAAACATGATTGGTTCGAAAAATTTAACACGGTTTTATTTATAACGAGCAGTCTTTTAACATATTCATAATAGGAAGATTCAGAAACGTGTAATGGAATCTTGAATTTTGGCCACTTTTTGGAAGCTCCCCCGGCCCCTTTTCAGTTTTCCTTCGTCTCTCGACCGGAAAACAGAGAGATCGAGAGAGGGGGGAAAGGACAGGGTCGCAGGTGTTAGGAAAATTTCTCGCGAGGCAACCTAACGACTCCGGTAACCTAATTTCGCCCGAATTCCGCCAATTTGTAGTTCGCCCTCGCTAACTTTCCCGGCACAAAGAGCGGTGGCGACGAATGAAGCGGCTCCTCCGTCTTCCGGAATTTTCGTATTTCGCCCGGCCACACAAACGACCGGCTCGCTACCGAAATGATATCGCGGCGGAAAAGAAAAGTTGCGTTTCGATTTTCTCGGCTCCGCGGCAAGAGGATTCGTTTCATCGACTCGGAACAGCGCCCCGGTAAAAGGGAAGACGGGATTTGAAACGCGAGGCGAGGGAGAAGTTCGAAGGAAAGTTCCTTCTTTTGATTTCGGGGATCAAGTAGAACTGGGTTTCTAGGAACGGCGAAGTTGCAGAATCTCGAATTAGAAAATGATATAATGCGGGATGCCCTGATGGAAAAGTATTAGAGAAAAGAACGGTACAAATGAAATACGGTGGATCCAGGAAATATTCGAACAATTTTGTCGCATCTCTGTAATTTTTGGTTTAATTCGAAAACTTGTGGTTTTCATATTAATTTTTTCACGATTAAATTTAATTTGTGCAGGTGTTAGTTACGAATTTTTTAAAGTAAATCTATTTCATATATGTACGACACTTTCTGAATTGTGAATGTAAATTGTTCTAAATTATTTTCATCAAGTGCAAATTTAAAAAGCGATCTAATGTGTAAGTGAGAGAAGTAAGTATCGATGTATGTACTCAGATCTTTTGCTATGAGAAAGCGAAATAGTGACAGGAAACGTGGAAATAAAAAAGAAATTAAAAAACCAACACAGAGACAACTCGGCGGGAGACTTTGATTAAAAAATTAATTTTTGTAATATCATACGCAACAGCGGATAAAGTAGAAATATAGTTTTTCCACGAAGGTGTCGCGGTATCTTAATTAAGCTGAACTCAGCTTTTAATTACCGCATTAATCTCTGGATAAATTTGCCTATCGTAAACGCATAAAGTCCGCGTTAGCATAACGCAGTAATCTCATAAACAGGAACAGGAAGTAAAAGGATAATGATCTACACGACAAGGCCACGACCTGGGATTAACAGCTCGAGTTAGATTGAAATAACGATCAGGACAGTTCGACGGCGATACGTTTCTATGCGTGATCTAGCAAAGGATTTGCATAATAAGCGTAAGCGTTCGCGTAGTGGCATAAATTTATGAAACGGCGCACGCCGTTTGCTCTCTCGACCTTGCATCGTTTCCACTTTGTTAACATTGTCGGCGGTGAAAAGAAGAAAATTGAGATCCCTGGGCATCCAGTGCTCGGTCGGATGATTCTGTCAGATTAGAACCGATCAATTTTAAGCGAAAACGAAGGGAACGAGAGCCCCTCGAGGAGCAACTCGACTGTGCTCGTGTCCTAAGAATTTCTGCAAGCTTTGCTCAGCTCTTACGCGTTCGCCGTTTTGTTTATTTATCTCTTTCAGACGGTTTTCTTTCCTCCGGCCGTTTCTTCCGGCAAACTGTTCTCGCTGGAGCAGCTGCAATCACGGAAGCTCACAGCACACCGTCGAGAATTATGTTCTTTGGCAATATCTTCGTCCAGAAGTAACGTTACTGGCGTCACAAACGAATCTCCCGCCAGATTCCCAGGATCCCTTTCTCGCTTAATGATCGTGAAACCGTGTCGGAGACTAGTTGCGGAAAATATCGTGCTGTTATATCGGTGTCAGTTAAGTAACAAGCATTCTGCAAATTACTGGAATAAGCACGGACGATTGTACACAGGACTGTTTATTCGTAATTCGTATCGTCAATATTCGTAAATCAATTAAAATCGTACTAAATTCTGTTGTATTTTGTATCGTAGTATTTTTTGAAAATTTTTAAAAGCCACAATTGCATAAAGATTGTATACGAATTTTAAGAAAGTGGAACAAAATAGAATCTTATTTTTGGTGGTAGTAGCCCTTTTGGATCTGAAATCAATTAAAATCGTACTAAATTCTGTTGTATTTTGTATCGTAGCATTTTTTGAAAATTTTCGAAAGCCACAATTGCATAAAGATTGTATAGGAATTTTAAGAAAGTGGAACAAAATAGAATCTTATTTTTTGTGGTAGTAGCCCTTTTAGATCTGAAATCAATTAAAATCGTACTAAATTCTGTTGTATTTTGTATCGTAGCATTTTTTGAAAATTTTCAAAAGTCATAATTGCATAAATCTCCGCAGTCTAGTGATGAACAATCCGGTTGTCTGACAAACTCTGGTATTATCCACTCTACGTATTTCAGTCGTAAATACTTCTTCACGTGGACTTTGCGAAGTAACAATAAGCTACTTAAGTCGGTGCACACATAAAACGATGATACACTAAAGGACAGAAGCGGTGCGAGGAAAAATCGAAGGGAATTCGCAAGTCAATGAACCACATTTGCGTTAGACTGCAAAGTATTTCGTTAAAAGAGTCAAGTGATCGAGCGTTAACAGCTCTTCAGTTTAACGGAAGCAATTAAGACCGTGAAAAGAGAACGGATAATGAAAGAGCATTAATGAGGCTGAGGTGTCGAGATCGCATGGTTGTTAAAGCGGCAAGCGCAGACGTGTTACAATTTAACGAGAAAACAATTACCGTCTGTCCATCGAACGATCCGAAATCTATTATGCGCAACGCACCGATTAAATTGCAGTGCTGTTGATATTGTGAATTACCGGGAACGATTGCACATTCTGCAACGAAGCAAAATCATTTACACAACAGTTATAGAAACGGTTGCTTTCACCTGTGAATATAATGCTTGAACTTTTAAAATGAGTTCTAATGCGACATCAAGTCTAATTAATTATTCACAAAAATTGTTGTTCTCTGTTGTCGAAAATTTTCAGGATTAGGAACGTTAATTAATTTATAGTATAACTATTTTTTAGTATGAACTATTTATAGTAAAGCAGCGATATTTTTCCAACGGGCCTGTGTTCTGCACGGAGACATATCGCGTAGGGACATTATTTTTTTATGACTGCGTCTACCGCGCCGACCTCGCCGAGAGTACGATCGAAGCCGAACGTAGAAAAGGGCAGCATGTAAATACGGATCGCGCGGCCGCAGCGTATCGGTGTGAATCACTACTAATCGAATTACAAAACTTCTTTAGTTTTCATTATTTTTTTATGAGGCTTTCGTCAACCTATTTCTGGCATTTTTCTGATTAAAATCACACCAAACACGACGACATTTCAACTGTATTTAGTGGTTTAATCGACGATGAAAGTTGAACAGCGTATGGGAAATCCTTTAAACTGTGCCGGCGATGGCGAATGTCCGCGTCTCTTTCTTTCCCATGCGCTGTCCTTCCTTGGTCCCGAAACTTTCAACGTCGATTGAACCACTAAATACAGTTGAAATTGTATAGTGTTTGGTGTCATTTTAATCAGAAAAATGCCAGAAATAAGTTGGTGGAAGTCGCATAGAAAAATAATGAAAAATAAAGAAGTTTTGTAATCGGATTAGTAGTGGTGATCACACCGAAGGTACTGGATAAATTCGGCCGACTTTACTGTATTGTTTTTAGTATTGTTTCTTGTTTCTCAAATAGAACTGAACGCATAACTTTTGAACCAGTGGGTTCCTAACATTTGAACTTGGATTTTCAAAGTAAAAAAAGTAAAAAATTTGTGGTTTTCCAGGGTGAAGTTTGCACATTGCTTTTTTTTCGTAACGTTCTCTGCACAGTAATTACTAAATTCTTTGTATTCTGTACGAAACTGTATTATGTGCATTTTACAAGACGATACACTATTGTACGACCTCGAAAAATCTGCGTGGACCACTAAAATGGCGAACGTTTTAAAATTTGTCAGCATTGAACATAATTTAAATTTTCATCGGAATTTCACCGTAGCCCGTTATTAATACCAGTTTTACTGCCTCCGCCGACATCGATTGAAACGATTAAAGAATTCGAGACGTCTCTCATGTGCGGGGGAAAATTTGCAAGGGAGTTAAACGCGTGAGCTGGATGAAAAGTCCACAGCTGACAGAAAGGAAAGGAAAAAATTTCACCAGGTTACCGGAAACCCGCCGGCGGCGGTTTTCAGAGTCGCTTCTCTTTGGTTCGTTTGCTCTCGCAACCCTCCCGGTGCCAGCGTCGCTGCGCCGCACCGCGCCGGCATTATTTTATCTGCTTCTCCTCCACATTCAGAACAGGGTTCAACCGAGAGTATACCTTCTCTCCCCGTGGTTGTTTTGGGCAAAATGAAATAATTCCGAAGGTAACGCCTCCGAAGACTGGAAACGACTCGAACACTTAGCGGGTTGTTTCCCTTCTGTCTGGAGATTTTCTCCCGGGGCAACATTCCTGTTAAGTTTCAAGATTTACTGTTTCCTCTCGAGATCGAAAGAGTTATGGAACTCTTCAATAGCTTCTACCGGAAACATGGTTCGCGGAGTATTTTTAAAACACGTTTCCGTAGTTACACTGTGGATCGAAATAACAATTTTTAATTGCAACAAGTCGTCTTTCTTTGATCACTTTTGTCAGTTACAAGTAATATACGGATGTACCTCAATTCTTTTAATCTTTTTGGAGATTCAACACTGTACAGGGTGTCCCGAAAATGTTGTACCTCCTTAAAAGGATTCCTGAGGTCATTTAAAGTAGCTTTTCTCCACGACTTCGTTCAGGAGTTATTAACGAAAAACAAGCACCAATCAGGGCACGACTACTATGAGCGAATTTCGACTCGACCGTGTTCTGATTGGTCCGTGTTTTTCGTTGATAACTCGTCAACAAAGCCGCCGAGAACATTTTCGCGAAGGAAAAAGTTACTTGAAACGGCCTCAGGAATCAATACTTTAAAGTACAACACGTTTGGGACACCCTGTATGAACAATCTCGAGCTTCAATTTTTCTATTTTATTTGTCTTTCTTTTCTTCTGTCTTACCATTCGTACACTGTGGATGTTGTCCTGACAATACAGGTAATTTCATGAATTTGCGACACCCTTCTAGCTCGCGATAACGGGAGAACTCGATTAGAACCGGTGCCAGACTGTTTTGCTGTGTTTGCTACGTCTCCCACCCTGTTCTTTTGTTTTATCGGCTGCCGTCCTCCTTAGCCAGCTGAGCTAGCAGCTGTATCTGACAAGCGTGTACGCGAGAAACGATCCTGATATTGTATTCATCTGTATACACGTTCTCCCGATAACACCGAAACTTTTGGGCATGTATAATTTTAAGGTCCATTTAGTCGAGCCAGGCCGTACGGTCCAGAATTTTGCCATTGTTTACACATGTCTTTGAGTTTCCAACGGTAATTTGAGAAGGTTTCGAGAGACTCGCACAAAGGCCAACCGCCGAACACTAGAACTTTTCAGAGTAACTTGTTCATTTACTGTCCAACAGCCGTGTTCTGCACGGAGAGTGATCGTATAGGGACAGTTTTTTTTTATTACCGCGTAATAAATAAACTGCGTAAGAAATGTTTATTTTGCATAAAGATCCACAGTCTAATTATGACTTACCTTTTAGTAAGAAGAATTAGTAGAAGTAAATATAATCTTCGTCCCGGACAAAACGGCAAGGGAAAAGTTTCCGGCGGCGAGTGAAAATCCGCGCGATATATCTGATTTAAAGTATACATTTCCTCGGAGAGTACCAGTAACATGCATTTCTCATTCCTTTGCGTTCCGAGTTACGGGCTGCCTCCTGTCTTGGAAAAATCTTGCTGTCAGCATGTTACATGGTACGGCAGTTACGGCGACACGGATGAAAACGCAATTTTTAGGCAAGCCACGGGACCGCGGCGAAATATTTAACCACCGCCGGACGTGCAAAGAGGAGGAAGATGAAAACGCGAACGAGAGACAATAATCGTTAATTACGGGCGGTACGCGTGGAGGATCTTTACGAGAGTCTGCACACGAACCGGCGCGGCGGCTGTCTAATTCGAGTTAATCAGGAATTAAGGAAACGGCACTTTTCGAGATGAAGAACGGTAATTGCTTCTATAACGATGACCATACTCGAACGGACTTGGAATTCGAAAACGAAGTTATACAGGGTATTTGACGATAGGTGGGAGATGATTCAAAAGGTTCTCCGTTACAAGATAAAACGAAAATGAAGAATAAACAAATTGTGATCTCGGCTTCAATTTTTTGATATGCGGCAACCCGACCAATAGAGTTAGACGGATCTTTAATCGCTAATAACTAGACAGCGGATTTTATGCATTTATGACAAAAACTAGTAGGTGTAATTGAAAAGAGTAAAAACATCAGAAGAATCCAAACATGCTGTTATATCGTGTTCACCCTACTAAACAGATAAAGAAAGAGAATAAATTTCTATTTCATCCCAGTCTACACTGAGAAAAAAATCCTGTCGGAACAAAAAAAATATATGTTGATTCAATAAGATGTACTATTGAATAGTGCCAATATCATATGAACTTATTTTAATATTTAATGCTATTGAATTTCAATAGCAAAACTCATTTCCGCCAATCGTATAAGCCAATACCTCGACCATCAATGTTTTCAAAAAAATAAGATATGGCCCCGAACCAATTCCAGTATAAATCAATACATTTCTCAAATTTGTTTAACAACATATCTGATTGAAGGAAAAAAAGAAATATTACGAATAATAATATACGGTATTGAATCAAATAATATTTTCAATCATTTCACGATAGACAATTCAAATACATCACAATTTGCTTCTAAATTTCATACTATTCAAAAGAATACATTGATATTCATCGAAGCAAAAAAATTACAATAACACGCGTGTTATTCAAGTAACTATTTTTTTTCTCAGTGTATTACTGTACAATATGAGGTACAATATCGAGCTCAAAGCAGGTTCAGAAAAGAGTGAAAAAAAGATGGTTCCCTTGTAATCGTCAAAAGCCTCCTCCGCCTAACGAAAGTTAATTATTGAAAATCATTCCTGAAGCGCCGAGCTCGCGGTCGAATAAGCAGACAGAATGAAGTAACAATTGATCTCGAGCGCCGCTCGTTCGCCATTTCTACCCGCGGCGCGCCGCGTATTCGTGGTGTATATACAGGGTGATCCACGCAATTGTTTCAAGTCATAACTCCGTTATTATTGCATTTACGAAAAAATGCCAAAGGAGAAAGATAAATGGTTCGAAGAGCACTACATCTGTAGGCGTTTAAATTTTTTTTAGATGCAGCAGTGCATGTGCAATTAACAATTGTATCATTTCTTTAAATAGAAATGCATATTCTTTTTTACACAGATCGATTCTTCTGTTCGTACTACGTAACAAATGATTAGGGTACCATGGCAAAAAAATTATTAGATCTCGAGATATTTTCAAAGAATGTCTTTATTGAAGAAGATGCTCAAACGCTTCTCCATTACATTCTAAACATTTCTTGTAACGTTTTTTTGTTCTTTGCATAACTGCGTTTAAATTATCTGCAGTTATTGCTGCACATTCCAGTATGATTCTTTCTCTCAGATTCTCCTCCAGAATCTATGGGATTTGAATAAATTCTATCTTTCAAATAACCCCACAGAAAAAAGTCAAGGGGACTTAAATCAGGTGAACGGGCTGGCCAACGTATTGATGTATAAACGCAGTTATGCAAAGAATAAAAAAAACGTTACAAGAAATGTTTAGAATGTAATGGAGAAGCGTTTGAGCATCTTCTTCAATAAAGACATTTTTTGAAAATATCTCGAGATATAATAATTTTTTTGCCGTGGTACCCTAATCATTTTTTACGTAGAATGAACAGAAGAATCGATCTGTGTAAAAAAGAATATGCATTTCTATTTAAAGAAATTATGCAATTGTTAATTGCACATGCACTGCTGCATCTAAAAAAAAATTTAAACGCCTACAGATGTAGTGCTCTTCGAACCATTTATCTTTCTCCTGTGGCATTTTTTCGTAAATGCAATAATAACGTTTTGACTTGAAACAATTGCGTGGATCACCCTGTATAAAACGGTGAACAATAGCGGTGCGTATGAATTCGTTAGTACTTCGTCCTGGTCCATCCATGCTTCGCCATGACGGTGGTACGCGAGCTTTAAAATGGCTCGGTTAGGGGGTGGGTGTCGGCGGGGCCGAAAGAGCGGGGGTGGCGACGATGGCAGAGATGCAAGAGGGTAATTTGCGGGTGTAGCTAATTACAGGGCTCGTTACGGAAGCTCGGAGTAATTTCATACGGATTCCGGTCGTATATCGAGTCGATTCTTTGTTTCCTCGTTTTCTAACTTCTCGCCCCCGATCGATCGGCGGCTGCTCGCCGGAAGACAGCTCGAAGGGTTACGCACCCGTACATATATCTACACCCCCGCTCAAAAAGATTATTATTTTATTATTCATTATTACATTTTATTGCAAGCATTCAGGATGCGAAGCGATCCTAACGACATCGAATGTATTATTTGAACCACGTATTTTTTAAAACAATCGATGCAGTTCGTACAATAATGTGATCAGAATTGATTAAACTATAATTTCTAAAATATGTGAGAATAAACATGAAATTCGCTATATGTATATCATCTTCTTCTTTCTTGATTTATTTATGTCTACGTATCCATAATTCTTTTTCATAAAAATACTGCTGATATCTAATTTGAATTTAAAACATCTTCTTGTCCTTTTCGAATTTGGAAATAGTGAATGATGTTTGATGAAGAGCTTATTTGCATGTACATTATTACAAAAGAGAAAACAAAATAGACTCTTTCAAAAAATAGTGATTTTGTTTATATCATTTTTTTATATAATTTTTGTTTATACAACGGTTGTGATGGTCGATAAAATGATTCAAGTTTCAAGGCTTCTACCGCCAGAATTACGTTTCCATAACTAAAATTCCAATTACATCGTTGATTGCTAGAAGTCCATTTCAGATGATCCCTGCTATGCAGTAGATCAACTGAATCAGCTCCCATATACTCTGATTTAGGACGATCGTTAGCGAAATGAATTTCGGAATATCAGCAGCTGGGGGATATCGCGTGTCTGCGTAGAACGATGCGAAAATTGCGAGCAGATGACGCCGTAAGTCTTCGTGGAAGACCACGGCGATTCACTATGCAAATGGTCGAACGCGTCTCCGTGGAGAAACATAGATTATAGATTATAAACTATTCCAATTAGACGAAAGTATTTGGTTTAGCTAAGCAAAAATCGCATGAAACGTTCATTATAAAAAAAAATACTTCAGATATCGTTAAAAAAAACTTTTCATCCGTGTGCATATATCAATAAAATGTTTACATATTTTGCAACTTACAAGTGCATCTGCTATTATGCCATTATTTATTTATTCTATTGATTTCTTCAACCAGATATATGAATCTTGTTGATTCATAATAATTTCATTTTGTATGATCCACACAACTTGCAATTTTTCTGTGCAGTCGCATGAAATTGCAGAAATTAAATTTAAATTAAAAATCTATCTACAATGCACGTACACATTTTAATAACCCATCCAATATTACAAATTAAATTGTTTCTTTTGTAATTATATAATCGAGCATGGATTTTTTTTTTCATATCACGTTCCGTCATCCCAAATTTGCAATACGATAAAATCCTGTGAAATTAAATAAACAATTGTAATAAATGTTTGATTGAAAATATTTAAAAATAATTTTTCTTTTTATATGTTTATGCAGGTCACGTCCGTCGTGTAATTGTAAATTGTCAATTACATATATAGATAACATTGCAGTGGACATACAATTTCTTGTAATATACAATTACAATCGAAATTAGTTACAATTACGTTACTGTTTCATTGTTTCACATATTAATTATCATATGATAAGAATAATATTTCGGACACAGCTTCGATTGCTTATTTTTAGATTGTATATAATTTCACCAACAATTACGGAAGCTTCGTTTCTCAAATGCTGTGCGCCCAGGGGGAAAAATAAGGGCAGATTCGGAATCAGCGCATAAAACTCCATAGGAATCACCATTTGATTCTACAAGAATTAACCCAACAGTAATTGTTGAATATGAATGAAGTTTGATTTTGTTGGACAGTGTTTTCATCACACTCGTTTTAAAAACCGCTATTCACAAAAAAAACGGAAGACTATTGAAAAATACGATATCGAACCGTCCGATCGAATCGTCCGTTTTTTATCCGCAGAAGTAGACTATGACGCTCAAAAAAAAGTTTTACAACAAAAATCAGAAAATTTTACCAAAAACCTCTGTGAAAAATTCTAGTTGAATGTATTCGTTGGTTTCAAGGAATATTGGCCGCTGTATCGAGAAAAATGTGTCAACTATTTTGAACGCTACTTTATGCACCACTGGAATCAATGGAATGAGAATATTTCTGGAAAATCAGACAGAAAGTTCGACTTTTTCAAATAGAGAGTTTCCTTTGTTTGCACCACTGTTATTATTTCACATTAATTTATCTAGTTAAAGTATATTGTGAGAGCCATTTCAAATACTGGGAGCACTGAAAGCAAATTACGCGAGGGGCACTCGCAGGCCGAGAGTTGCGCATTTTCGCTCGTCAACTATATCTTTCCGGGTAAATGATAAAACTCCGGGTGAAGGTGAAACATTAATCCATTTAAAAAACCAGGTTTTTCCAGATAAACGAATGAAAATTCTCAGGTTATTCGAACCACGTTCAAATTCCGCGTAATCCCGATTCGACTAAAGGTAATCACGATTTTTCAGCTTCGCCGGTGCTGAATTTCGGGAAATTTAATACATGCGTAAACGAGCGCGTCGTCAGCGGAATTAAAAAGGATACCGCAATTTACAGCCCCCACGTGTGAATAAAATGGTGGGATTTCGTTGTTCATAAAGACGAACCCGGCTCACCTTCCTCGCCTTTCGTTTTATATCATCCTAAAATGGGGTCCGGCTTAATCGTGACTTCCATCGGTGATGTCATTCCGGGATGGCAATGTTCGCGCTTCGGAATTGCCACTCGTCAAAGATTTTACCGGTTCAACCCCAATTCGTTAGAACGCGGCGGGCCAGTAACGTACTGATTAAGTGTTTCAGAATCGTAAAACCAAAGTCGCCAGATCAGGGGAATTGACTCGAATCGTAGGGAATAAGTTACCCTTTCCTCTTTCCCAGTACCGGGTTATTCACGTGACATTCTAACTTCGATCATTCTAATAAGTTAAGTTCAGGGTGTTTCAAAATTATATGTCGTGACCACTTGTAGAGTGATTCTGCATCGGTGGAGATTAGTTAAAGAAATGGACCACATGCTTCATCTTGACCGTGAACCTTGACTCTCAAGGTTAAAATTGTCTTTCGTTGCATTGTATGGCACTCGTCGCGACTAGGGCTGTAACTTTTCCGAAGCTTCGAAGACTTCGAAGCTTCGAAGGATTTGAAGAAACGAAGGGAACTTCGAAGTTTCGAAGTTTCGAAGTTCCGAAGCTTCAAAGTTTCGAAGTTTCGAAGTTTCGAAGCTACGAAGTTTCGAAGTTCCGAAGCTTCGAAGTTCCGAAGTTTCGAAGTTCCGAAGCTTCGAAGTTCCGAAGCTTCGAAGTTCCGAAGTTTCGAAGTTCCGAAGTTTCGAAGTTCCGAAGCTTCAAAGTTCCGAAGCTTCGAAGTTCCGAAGCTTCGAAGTTTCGAAGTTCCGAAGCTTCGAAGTTCCGAAGTTTCGAAATTCGAAGCTTCGAAATCTTCGACCTTCGAAGGAAAGTTACAGCCCTAGTCGCGACCAACAAAAGTTTCTATTCCATTCTTCATAAATTAATAAAATAAAATATATTGTACGTTCTATTCCGAGAAAAGAAGTATACTGAGAACAAAAAGTAGTTACTTTAATAACACGCGTGTTATTGTAATTTTTTTACATTGGATGAATATCAATGTATTCTTTTCAATAGTATGAAATTTAGAAGCAAATCGTCATGTATTTGAATTGTCTATCATGAAATGATTGAAAATAGTATTTGATTCAATACCGTATATTATTATTCGTAATATTTCTTTTTTCCCTTCAATCAAATATGTTGTTAAAAAAATTTGAGAAATGTATTGATTTATACTGGAATTGGTTTGAGGCCATATCTTACTTTTTTGAAAACATTGATGGTCAAGCTATTGGCTTATATGATTGGCGGAAATGAGTTTCGCTATTGAAATTCAATAGTATTAAATATTATCAAAATTTTTTTTTTTTTGTTTCGACAGGATTTTTTTCCTCAGTGTACTTATAGCATAGCAAAACGGAAAAATTTGGATCACTTAACATTTCAACGTTGCCACTTATCGTCAAATACCAAAGTCTCTAAAGAAATAATCGTTCTAGCCGTAGCGATAACTTATGAAAAGGCAAATATGGCAACGCGATAAATTATTCTCGTGAATGAAGAATACGTTCGAATGGAATGCAGGAACAAACAAGCGGTACCACATATGTCTTCGAAGCGAATCTATTGAAGCCAGTTAAACACCGAAATAGTCATTCGATCTTTCCAGAAGCAGGAAAATTACGTAGCTGAATAATGGCGCGAACGGCCGGCGGTATTTGTCGTTGATATACAGTCAGTTTTACTGCCTGTTCGCAAATGATCCTTGCTTTATCGTCGGAATTGCTATCCCCTATACATATTCTCCTTTGGCGAAAGTAACTCGAGAGACGTTCCGTATCTGTACGAAAGGCAATTACACTCCTGGTGAAAATGATAACACGCGAATTCCATTTAATGTTTCAGCGACATTGCTCATTACAAAATTACATGGACAGAAACAATAAGAAATCACGGGGCTTTGTGTATTCGTCACAAAAAAGCGTTACTGGATATGTATAGGTTGATGACAGATTAAAATCAACGTGTTCTCAGAGTGTTATCATTTAGTAACATATTTTTGTTCATTTTCGCGAAGAGCAACTTTTACTATTTTTCTTTTCGCAATTCAGACTAAACGCAATTTTTTCCAAAATTTTCACATGACACATCATCTACTATCTAGCCTAACGGAAAAGTTGAAGTCGTCTGGTCCTTTTATAAAACAGTTTTTTCTGATTGAAAGCGTGTGGTGTATTAATTATGAGAGCGACTGTACGTATAATGTTGCGATATAAAATCGCAGATTAATATCTGAATGATCATTGTAAAAAACATTTGAAAACATTGAAACGTATGCTGGAAGAAATTCTTCACAATTTCTAGAATAGTTCGAAGTTTGAAAATGTCAACAACTTTTACCTTAAAAATGAATAATCCTTGAATTTCGTGAACTATGTATATTCCCGTGCTAGTTCGTTTGAGAACGTCGAGTGCTGTAAACGCGTAAAGATCCGCAGCATGACCGCAACCGAGGCGGGGTGAAAAAGTGGACGAGCGATCAGACTAAATCAGAAATTTAATAAAGTATTGGGATAAGGGGTAGCAACGTGCAAAAACGAAGGAAACATCTTTACACTGTGGAGGATAATTAAACCGCGAGTAAAAAATTTGATATTGGCCGGCGAGCCGTCGTCGTCGTCGTCTCCTTTCATTTTTCCCTCGGTATGCCGGAAACAAAAAAGAAGCAGAGCCGGGAGTACTCGAATTTCCGATACGCCGTGCTTGTTATCGTAACCACTTGCGTCATAAAAACCGACCGATCGATAAAAGATTACAAAACCCCCGAAAACGGCGTACAAAGTGTAAAATGTAGCGAACGCGTGGATTAGGTCCGAACGGTGGTGGGTCCACGGTGGTGGGTGGCAGAATATTATCGAGGGCGTGGGTATCGATGTTCAACATGTGGAAAATTACAGTGAATATTATCTGCGGCCGGAAGACCGGTTCGCACAAAAGGATTCAATTTTCTCGGGAAATAAAGACGAAACGATAACAACGCAGAGTAGGAAGATAAGAAAAATATATTCGGAAACGGAAGGGAATAAAGGACGTGCATCACCAGTTGGTGTCTTCTCGACCCTCCTCTCCCTACACAGCCAATCAGAACGCCCGTGTGCTATCTTTAATTTCTCGGTGGCCATGTTGAAATTATTTAATTGCCACAAACAGGATACACTACATAATGTTGTTTAGTAATCAGTACAGTCTCTTTTATTCTCTCTCGCTCTCTCTCTCTCTATCATTTCTATCCATTATATTAATTAAATATATTAATTTTGTAATGGGTAATGTAGTTTTTGATTTTTGCTATAGTATATTGAATTTGTTATAGTATATAGTATATTGAAATATAGTATATTTTGTATATATTATATACAAAAAATAGTATACGATATACTAGAATAAGCTTTAATATACTATGGTACAACAGAATATATTATGTACCAGAATATAATAATATACTACTAACTACTTTAGAATATAGTAGAATACACGAGAAAACATACTAGAATATGCTACAATAAAAACTATACCATATTATAATTAGATGCGGATCTCTCTTTAAGCATTTATAGAAAAATCGGGTAGATAAAATTCAAAATTGTTGGAATTTTAAAAAATTGGACATGTCAATATCATAATTTCGACTCTATTAAAATCATTAAGGGAAGAAATAACATTCAATTTGGTTTCTCCCTCTACCAGAATTTAATACTATACACTATTATACATACACCATAGTTGTTTTCATCTTTTAATGATATCTAGTTACATACACTATAGTTTCAATAAAAAGATAATTAAGTGAAAAAAGGTTTTGTCATTATTTTATCAAATAATGCAAATATTCATATATGGAGACATTACTGTACCCTGTTATTGGTGGGCCAATGTTATACGACCTTCGTTATACGATTTTCCGTGTAGTTTGCGCACTGTTATTCAAGGGCTGGCCGCATAGTCCTATTTGCGAGAGCAATCTGGAATTGCATAAATTCTCGCAACAACCAACAGTGTAAATGGTGAATCGTTTCGGAAAAGATTGAACGGGTTTATTGGCACCGGTTTAAAGACAAGAATTTCAAGTACCAACAGCCGCGCGCAGGTAACCGTAATACGTATCGGTGGAGCGCGAAAAATGTTTCGCGAGTGACGGTCATAAATTTTTATTAGAGGTAAAAGCGCGGGGGCGACGCACATTTGTCAAATGACGTCGCCGTGTCGAACGAGCCCGGAGAACAAAGAGATTCATAGGGTATGAAATAATAAAAATACTTTTTTTGGAAACGGAGACGTCAAATGATTTATACAGCGTCCGACGCATTCAGAATTGCCATGCATGTATAATTCTGGCTATCACTGTACTCCGAGTTAAACGTAACGGCCGCGGCGTGTACAAAAATTGAACAATGAAAGTAGCCAGCGAATGCTTAATTCGCTGAATAATTAAGTGACTGTATCATAAATTAAATGACAGAGAAAAACTATGAGAATGTATAACAAGTGTACTAAAATTGACATATATGTAAGTAACCGGTGAAAAATTAAGTGACCGTATCGTAAATTAGGCGACGTAGAAAAACTATGAAAATATATAAAAGTTTGACAAAAATTAACATATGTGCCCAGAATTATGAAAGTGGTCTACGTCAAAATTAAAAAAAATGAGTTTATCAGTTATTTAAAACTAATTTTTATTTTTTTAATCTAAATTAATTCAATGTAATTTTTACGATGTTGTCAAAAATGAACATTTAGATAGTGCTTGTTATTTCTGCACTATATTATGTAATTATGGTTATATACATACATGTATATGAAAGTAAACTGTGAAAAAAATTAAGTGACCGTATGATAAACTACAATGACACAGAACAAATATAGAGACCCCCACACTTCTCCCACTCCCACGCTTCACAGGAGGTTGGTGGGGGGACCCAGGAGTGTAGGGAGAATGGGGAGATGTAACCGCATGCATAATATTTTCGAATCGGGCACGAACTCTTGCAGTCACCTAATAGAATAGCGTTTCAATTGAAATTTCCTTCTACTAGACAGGGCAGTTCTTCAATTTCAGTAAAGCTGTATGTAATTCGCGGTGACGTTTAATTTTGCCGCACAAAGGGGGTCGCGGACACTCGTATCTCTATTTCTGTCGAGTGAGAATATTTCGATTCCCGGGGTAGGAGAATATGAAAATGAGGGAGACAGCGGCGGTTTCTACGAAAAGAACGGAAACCTTCGTCTTCTCGTGGAGCTCGAAAGAAGGCAGGAACGTAAAAGCACGGTCGGGAAGCGCGCTCGTCAAGTCAGTAAGAAACAAAAGGTAGAAAACAATGCGATTCCTGATACACGGGAGGACGCCGCTGTCACTTTTGTGCGGAGCTGAAATTCTAAAGCGACTGCGGCTCGCCAGACCTTCGCGAATGAATCGTCGTCGACCTTCGAACAATGAAATCATAAAATACGATCTGGAATATCAGAAAATGTATTTGTCAAAGGTTTGCTTTATTCAAACATTCGCAAGATAATATCAACGATAACAATAAAATTACTCGGCCCTAGCAACTGACTTGTGAAGACAAGAGATTGGTGTAATACCAATTCTAGTTCTAATTTCATTAAAAATACAGGTTGTACTCAGGGCCGGCCTTCTTTGTAAAGGGGCCTGGGTGCAAGAACCATTTGGGGCCCTAAATTTTTTGTAAAGTAAAGAAAATAACAAACACGAACATATATTACTAATACATCCTTATTCAATGCGTGATTTTGTTTTTGCTAATACATTAATTACTTCAGAAAAATTACATTATTTTAGTTCTTGATCATGTTGGGGCACTCTCAATCGCGGGGCCCATAGCATCCGCCGCACCCCCCCCCCCAGATGACCGGCACTGGTTGTACTTCACTTTCTGGGACCAAAAATGTTCCCCTTTCTTTATACAGTCCTGTAGATTTTAACGAGAAAACTCCAAACACGCAGGTTTTAAAGGGCGGAATTCACTCGTCCAAAAGTTGTACACGTATAAAGTTAAATCTCTGTTTTTCGTTTATTTTCATCTTGTTCATAGTTTTCTAATTGAACATGTCCGTTATCAGCTCTCGTCAGGAACAGTTTTTATAGTTGTAACATTTCATGGAACGCAACGTATCCTAAATCGGGAGAAGATCTTACCGAATTCGTCAATTTCCTGAATATCGTGGTATGCGTTACAATTTTCAATAATCGCCCGTATTAAATTATGCCAGCTGAGGGATCAAACACGAACATGAAATTAAATTCTTCACGTAAGAAAAAACGAAAATCACTTTCGAGCGAAGCGGCGGAAACACACAAACTGGCCGAAGCGAGATTTACGTTGACAGATTGACGTATTTCGGGTAGAAGCCACAAGAGCTTCGCTAGAGGCGAACTCGACTTCAACCTTTGGGGTCGTTCAGAATTTTTAGTCGTATGATTTTCCCCACTGGAACGATTAACGCTAGCTTAAAAATTATAACGACCAAAACTCGTTTCAAATATTTAGGAACGAGATGTCAATATTCATTAAACAAATTTATGACTGTTACGCTAGGGTGGACCTTAGCTATACCTTTTTTTTTTTTTTTTTTTTTTTTTTCCTTCCCATAAGGGGTTGCGATTTTCCCTTACTCTCCTCGGGATGTTGGTGAGGACCGTTTCTTCCATTCACTCGCCAGCATCTATCCGAGAACGACCACTCATGTTCTTGGCTACAGGACCTTAGCTATACCTGGTGAAATTATTTTTGCGAGATTTTTTACACGCCGCCCCCCTCCCCCCACCTAAAATTGTATAATCAAAAGTCTTTCCTTCGAATATTCCCATTTTACTACAAAATTTCATGTTTTTTGCAATCTTCAACGTTTACCCGTTATCCGATCAACTTCATCTTTCGCAGGAATTTCTCAGGTTTTGTTCATATAAGCTAAATAAATCCAATGCCAATCTGTGATCATGATTACTCCACAATATTAAACACAGTTAACCTGGAAACATTGTCTGCTCGAAGAAGCTTCATTTTTAATTTAATTAATAATCATATTGATTGTCCCTCTCTCCTTATGCAAATCAACTTCCATGTATCTGAACGCGTATTGGACATATGGATTAATTAATCCGATAAATCGCATTATTGCAGACTCTCGCACTCTTTATAATTGTATTGATTTTTTTAGTGGGTCTTTACACACTTTACTTTACGTTTTTAAAAGACAATTACGTAGGATTATCGGATAATACCATATCTTTTGTACCATGAGTTTGTTGTGCATGGCCTTTCTTTGTTATTTTATGTAAAGTCCTTCTTCTATTGTGTAAACGGCTTTGGTCCGTTTATAATAAAATAGTAATAACAATATGTGATAGTTGAAGTTGTTCTATGAAAGTTAGAAAATATTATGTTCGTATATTCGTAAACATTAGCCAGCAGAAGTATCAGTAATCCACAGTATACAGGTTCGATCGGAGCTCTAAAGGTGTCCATCCTTAAACGGAAGATCCTCTGTACGTTCAGAAACCGAGAAGCGCGATTAACATCGTGTTAGTCGTAAAAGGTTGCAGATAAAGGGATACGCCTGATAGAAGGCGGGATCGCCGCGCCAGATGTAAAAGAAGTACAGCTGGAGCGGGTCATAAAGAAACAGCGGCGCAACCGGAAAACCGTGTTTCAAAGTCCAAGGCGTTCGACCCCGTGAATTTTCGCGAGAATTCCGAATAGCTCTAAGATAGCGACGAAGGGCTATTTCGACCATCTAGTCTCTGGTTTCTACTACTCCGTATCCGGGTTTAGCGAACACGTTGCATTTTCTCCCTCTCCCCTCTTCCTGCGAGTTGCTCATTCAGACAGGGAAAGCACCTGCCCCTTGGCGCCAAGTGTTACCACTGGCAACCGGAAGTTGATCTCGCGTTCGCTGTAACTTAGATTTTAATGTGGAGCTTAATATCCGCTTAATAGACGCACTCTTTCCAGCTTTAATATTCACGGAGTTGTCCCCGTTACTTTTTAACATTGCTCCGACTTTGCTCTTTATTTTAATCACGTGCGATACATATAAAGGTTTGCCAATTGTGCAAAAAATTGAAAATTATGTTTCTTCGGCAGAACAATATGTACAATGACTGCCACTAATATTCGGACACTCTTCAAAACACCATAATTTTTTAAATATTGGACTATGCGATTTGAACTTTTTTTGGAAGCTAGAGCAATTAGTTTACTAGAGGACGTGAAAAGAAATTTTTGCAAAAATTGCATTTGTGATCGGAATTGTAGAGATAATACTAAAAGTTGGATCTTATAACTTGTTTATCCGGCCTTGGCCCAGTTGTTTCACAATCAATTTAACTTCCAAGATGGCTACCAGCTGTTTCAGCTTTGATTCGATAGATTGTAGCCACTTAGATAATGCATGTTGGTTGTAGGCGATCTGTATACAGGCGACGTAACGTAAGAGACAAGGATCTCGCGTGTAAACTGTTCCGCTGATTTCCGGTGCTGGTTACAAGGGAATTTATAGCCCGAACCGCAACATGACTGGAACCGGATGTACCACGACCATTTTGTTTGCAAGATTTAGGATCGAATTCCAGGCGGAGACCCTATGGTACCTTAAAATCTGCGTTCGTTGCGGTAATTGACGATCTTTCCCTTGGGGATTACGTTTCTACCGAGATCGGAGTTGTGTTTCTGTTCGGTTAGTACGTTTAATACGGATTGGGGTTTAGGATCTGGAGTTTGCATTTAGCCTCTAGCATCTGCAACAATATTCTGGGACACTTTCTAAAATTTGTAACCAACACAATTAACCTCTTGCACTATGATTTATTTTACAGTTACGGTTACTGCTTTGTCATTTGTAATCTCGTAGAAGATACAGAACATTTATATTGTTTATTGTTGATAGCAGAAATATTTATAAATATAGATTGCATGCAGGTGATTTCAAGATGGAGTTTTATTTTTTCGCCTCTTTCATTTCTATCAAATTAAATTTCATTTCAGAATGCTTGCTCATCGAGAATCGGATGTTAGGTTTTCGAAGGAAGGTTTGTCTTTTGATCTAGCGATGTAGGTTCCTGTTCCAGTTCGAAAAAGACACTCTCATATCTTGAAATCGCTGTCCTATTTGAAGTAACCGTCGATCCACCACTTTCCAGCGTGAAAAATAAGAAATTTCATTCCTTTCTCATCGTACCTTGGTCTGAGGTGCTTAGAGAGAATTCAAAAAGATAAAAGTACAGGAAATGTGCTTGAGAGGATACGTATTATCAATATTAGTCCATCACATCTATTTAATATAAAATACCTATCATCAAGAAAAGTAGAAACTTCAAGAAGTTCAAAGAAGTTCAAAGAAAGTATTTAAAACATAAAGAAATGCTTGTTGTAAAGGTTGCAAGTCAACGACACTTTTTAGTACCACAGTTTACAAATTAATAAATTTATTAGAGAGGAAGTATCACAAATCATCGAAGTCTCAATTTTTTCAACATGGAGACGTACATATTTTTTATACACCAGAGTGAAAAATGTTTCGTTGTAATTTACGATTTATAACGCAAAATCGAAAAATGGTTGAATTTTCCAGGTTCGATTTCGTTCCCCTAAAATGAATGTGGTTAGCAAAAACAAAATCGCGTAATGCATACCTTCGTATGCAGTACGTACATATTTTTAGTTTCATAATTTTTTTAATTTCCGGGTTCGGGAACATTCCTCGTTAGTGCATATTTCCTGGCTTGAATGCGAAATTGGCGCCGCGCCGTCTCTGAATGAGACAATCCTCTTTCGGTGAAAATGACCGGAGTCGAATATTTTCGGAAGAAAAGCTTCTGTCCCCCCCACCCTCCTCCCTCCCCTCGCCCATTCACCGTGAAAGACAGATTTATATAATACCTTGCTCGCTCGATTGAGCGCGGCACGGTTGTACATGCAAGCAAGCACAAACTTGCGTCCGTGGAATTGTGTAATTCTCTGATTTTGTGTTCAGTGCTAAGTACGTTTCGGAGTTGAGAGTTAAAACGAGGCGAGGCTTCTTCCCGACGATGTAAGTCGCCGTGATTGTTCCACGACAAGCTCTCTCTCTCTCTCTCTCTCTCTCTTTCCTTATTGTTATTCCATGTTCTTTATAGTGAACTGACCGAATAGATTCTAGCTGTGCTGGTACACGTTTTACTGCACGAAGACGAAGATGCATCCTATTTCTCGATTATCCGTGACAAATTCATATCTCTTTGTCGTATTTTGTAACTTCATAATCTTGCTCGATACTAGGTGGAATTGTTTACAAGAATTAGGATTTTTATGCATGGTCTGCACTGAACTTCATCTCAGGAAACTAGAACTGTTTAACTTTTTCTAATGTAATCCTGTAGATTTTGTCGAGAAAATATCGAAAATCCCTGTTTCAAAGTTAGGAATCCACTGGTTCAAAAGTTACGCGTGTGTAAAATTGAGCAATTTTAAGCGCCGTGGGCGGGTAAAGCGTCGCCATATTGGTATGTAGGGTGGTGGAGAGAAATCTACGTTATCGACAACACCGCGGACTTGTGCTGCCACCCAGCGGTTCTGCCAATTAAGCAATTTTATAATAAAATTTTTGTGCTACAAATTATCTATTTATAATTTCGTAAAGAAGCTTATATTTGCATAATTCTCAGTGTTTATTTTTTAAACGAATCTTAAAACATTAAAAATTTATTTCCGTCACTGAATCTACAGTAGAAGATTAAAGCTTTACAGTGACCTTCCTTTGGTATACGGTTTCGTTTAGCTGTTTTATGGGACAAAAAATGGGGAACATTCGGTTCGCTCGTATAAAATCCTCACGGTGTACTTGCCTTATATTATTGTAAAGTTGGCAGTACATATTTCATTCGAAGCTCGGGAGAACGATAAAAAATTGTATACTAAGTTTTAGGGGGTCGTTGCAAAGCGAAAGGTTTGGCCTTCAAGGACATGGCAGATTCAGCCATGCGCAATATTTTCCAATATTTTTAGGGTCGCGCGTTTGAAGTAGCATTTTTGAAATGAAACGTATCTTCAGTTTTTCACTCGTTTTATATCAGGTAAATATATTCTAGAAAAAAATTATGGATGGATTACGAAAATCTTTAAAAAGAGTTCACGTTTAGTGTTTTACTTTTTTTCTACCCTTATTAATTTTCTCACAATTGTGAAAAAAATATAGAAAATGCAGGAGACAAGTTCGAGTATTTCCGTTTTTTTTTTGCATCTTGATATCTTAATTAACAACCGCGAAAAAAATGGTAAAGTTAAGGGTGTACACCCTCATATCATCCTTAAATGAGATTTGATATTGTATATAAAACAACCTACTTTTTAATCGTATTTATACGTCAAATTTAAATGAACGCACATATTTTTTTTCCAGTGATTCACTTGCGTGATTGTGAATGAACAAAGATTGAAATTATTATTGAAACATTATGCATTCACACATGAGTAAGACAGAATGTGTATAGAAATTATATTCTCATCGGATGGACAGCTTATGTCAATATTTGCGAAAATATTTGAATTGGTGAAAATGGAACGGCTAACGGAATAAATATTTTTATACTCTGGTGAATATTGGACGCATTCATAACTCTCGAAAACTAAATGGTGTAGAAGTAATTAGATGGAGACAATTGCTCGATGGTTTTTGTTTCTCATAATAAAAATTGTACTGTAATAATTTTATAAAAAAATGTAGGATAATTTAACGTTTATCGAATACATCATTTTTACGTCTATTACACATACAAATAATATATCTATTATACAATTGAAATTTTTCTAATGAACGTGCTGGAATGCTGACACAATTTCAAATGGAATTTTACCTTAACCAACACGCGAAAACTGTAATATTTTATTTTACGAAAAAAATCGGGGAACAGTATTTCGAAAGGAATGTTATGAAATGTTTCATGTGAATAAAAACATGGTAAAAAATAGACATTCCTTACAGAAAATTTGAAAGTTAATTGTCAAATATGAGAAATGTAAAGTTATAGTCAAGCGACGCATGTAACGTCAGTATGAGAAAAATTTTTTTACATTTTATGGATGTTCCGAATTGTTAGGGAAATTATTAATATTTTATTGTAAATGTTATTTTAGCCAATTTGGTCCAGAGTTGGGCAAACATTTTATTTAAATAAACATTTCGAATGAAGTGGGTTTAAAATCCACTTGGAAAAATCCCACTTTTTTCGATATTTTTACATAAATAAAATTTTTGAAAATGAAACTTTAAGGTTGAAATTGTGTTACGCAAGATGCTTATTCTTTATTGTAATATTACAACATCGTTAATCAATTTTTTTACACGCACGCACATAATTTAGCTCAAGTATTTGTTATCGATAATTTCGTCATGTATTAATAATATTAATATGTATAAGCATTAACGTTATCAGTAGCCGAGAATTATTGTTTTTCAAAACAATTCGATATCAATTGGTAATTGGAAGATAGTAAGATTGTTAAAACGGAGATAATTATGTATCATAATCAATGTTAACTACAGATATGGAAATGGCGCACAAAAGTCAGATAACATCGACTACAATATTCGAAAGCGCGCGTGCACGGCGTATCTTCAAACAACCCGATTTTATCGAAAATGGGTGCTCGTATAAAAAAGAGTTATTCTACACATTCAACTTATCTTTCTACGTGGAATCATGTCCCTTTAGATTGTGCTGTAATATTAATTATACAACACACCGCGTTTTACGACATACACCGTAATCTCTGTTGATCATTATGCAGAATTACGCACAGGGATTTTAAATGTCTATTTATGAATATGGATGAACATAAATGGTGCAAGTTAAGAACGTTATTGGTAGCAATTAACAATATAATATTCAATCAAATTGTATTTGTTATACCTAAGAACATTATATTAAAAACCAAACACACATATTTCGACGTAGTGACGGCAGAATAATTAACGAGCTGCTCGGTAAGTGGCTCGCAGTCGTCACTACAAACCAATATGGCGGCGCCTTTACCTGTCAAGAACACTGAAGATTACTCAACTTTAAGCAAGCATAACTCCTGAACCATTGATCCGACAGGATCGAGACTTCGATCGGCAGCCGCCTCGGGTACACCGAGAAAAAAGTAGTTACTTCAATAACACGCGTGTTATTGTAATTTTTTTACTTGGATGAATATCAATGTATTCTTTTCAATAGTATGAAATTTAGAAGCAAATCGTCATGTATTTGAATTGTCTATCATGAAATGATTGAAAATAGTATTTGATTCAATACCGTATATTATTATTCGTAATATTTCTTTTTTTCCTTCAATCAGATATGTTGTTAAAAAATTTTGAGAAATGTATTGATTTATACTGGAATTGGTGCGAGACCATATCTTATTTTTTTGTTTTGTTTTTTTGTGTAATTACGTTTGTTTCTTCGGTGGAAACTTTCCGTTCTCTCGTATAAATTGCATTGTTGAATGAACTTGTTTCGAAAAAAAATAAAAAAACTACTGGACCAAAATGGACCGAAATCTAATCAGCTCTAAGTTACGACGGGGCACATCGATTGCATCATTCATAATTCTCATCGCGTTGTTACTTTTTCAGAAAACGTTAACGAAAAATTTGATACC
>CM052299.1:5411605-5459585 GCA_028455765.1 Lasioglossum oenotherae | reverse complement strand
TTTTTTTCTCAGTGTAGTATTCCTTGTGACCGAAAAACGAGTTACATTCCTCAGCAGTCGTGTTTGAGTGGAAATAATTAATTTCTACATCTAACATACGTATTCTTGTAGGTACATCGTCGGTGATAGTGAACACATGTACACATTTCCATAAACATTCGCAGATTAACAATAACTTTGAGTAGTTTGGTAGCGCCGCGCTACAAGACGGCAAGCTTCGAGGTACAACCTACCCTAATCCTGCAACAACCCCGAATCCACGTAATCCTGTGCCCCCCTGTCCCTGGGTCTCGGTATAACTTGGAGGAAGAAATCAACGCAGGCTTTATCAGTCGATATTCGTAGTAACCTCACGTCTACGCGGGGGATGAACGAATAACTCTCTCTCTCTCTCTCCTCCGACGGAACTGTGTAAACTGAATTCCGACGATTCCTTTGGAACTTGGGGAAACTGGACCGATATGAAACACTGGAATGTAGAGCTTTTCCGATTTGACGAAACGCGATTTCTCGCTGGTTTCTGTGACTCGATGAGAAAGCTTTTTCCCTAGACCAGTGCTGGGCCAGAGAAGACAGACGAGGGGAGCACGAATTGCGGGGAAAAGTAGCTTTGCGTCTCTAAATAAAAATAGGACAACGTTCAAAGTACAAGTTAAATAAAAATTTACTACGGAAAATAAAATGGAAGGGGACAAAGAGGTGAGAACGAAGAATTTAAATTTTGACGTAGCTTTACGTCTCGCTTCGAGGATTTTTCATTTTCAAATGATGTTCCAATATTTTCCAGAGGAGATCCGGAACATTATATAAGAAATTACGAAGTACTTTAAATCGCGGACTTCCACTTTGAGGTTTTAAGGAAAAAATAATTATGTCCCGAAGCGATTCAATCTTAAGACCGCAAACACGGCACCAGCGGAAAGAAACGGACGTGGTTCGCATCAACGAGGATTTGCTCTGTCTTTGCCGTTCTCGTCCATTTTTGTCCCGCTAAGAATAATTCCAACCTTCTTTAGTCGTTATAACGTAAATACGCGATTAAGATTTGCGTCGTAAGACTATTTAATGAAATGCAAGGCTACTGTTCCTCCGTCTATTTACTTGTACAATATTATTCACAGTCCAGTTTTAGGATGAAATTCTCCTTAATTTATGCTATTCGTGTTGTTTGATACAAGAAAGTTATTACGATGAAAGTGAAGCTCTTTCAATGGTATAAAATCACTCAACAAAATAACTGGGTGATTTCATATCATTCAAATTAGCACTAACAAACGTTTTAAATCCTGTTATATATAGTAATTGGTAATAAATAATTGTAACTCGATAATTTATTCAGTACTTGAATAAACATTTCCACTTGTTCATGTACATACAAACCATTATAATGTGTAATGATAATGTGTAAATTATTTCTTGTAACGTTTCTAGAGGTTAATTGAATCTGTTCATGTGGTTACAGATAAAATACGTATGTCAATAGGGAATTATATTCTCATTACAGTCACTAATTATTACTTTTAGCGGGCATAATAATCGCAATTACGTTCGCGATTATTGAAACTGGGGACAATCGTACAGATCGCGAGTAATTATTGAAATTGTTATCATTACCATTTCCAAGGAAACCGTTTGTAAATGATTTATATCGTAATTCCGATTGTTTCTCATTTAATCTTCTTATATTGGGAGAGGGAATGAAATAAAGCAAACAAAGGATAGATAATAATGATGAAAGGGGACAGTGCTGAGAGTGTATTTTAAGTTCCATTGTCTCTTCCCAGGAGAGCGTCAGTATTGTAAAGTGCTATTAATAATGAATTATCCTGATTCGTTTATGAAATTGTACGCGTTTGTGCAAGATGAAATTTATAAGAAAAGTACAAAATTATAAAAACCATACAAATGAAAAGTTCATACGGTCTGGGGATAGGTACGAGCCTGAGGAGGCGGAGCGAGCCCAGAACGGCCTGAAAAGTTTCCTCCGTGCCGACCACTGATGTAGACCACCACTTTTGAGTTGCTTCCACCTGTTACCGATCACTCTGTATAATTTTTGAATGGTAATATTCATACCCTCGTATTTCTTGATCGATAGTTAGGTGTCGCATCGGATAAGGCGGTCCACCGGCGCATACGGATGACTGGTTACGCAGCTGAAACATAGTACAATCACGATGCTGTCGTGAAACGGGAACAACCCGTCTTCGCTACACTAAAATATCAACAATAGTGTGCTACCTTCCGTTCACGATACGAATAACAGAACGGAGGAGCACGCTACGACAACGAAAGCTAAGACACAGCTAACAATACGCACCAAGCGAAACACCACCAGGCACAATTGTGTTTCACGTTGAATGGGGTGACGTTTGAAATGGGAACGACGCCCACCCACACTCTTCAGGCCAACAAACGCACCGTGCCCTGCTATTAGCAAATTCTCTATGATTATACGGGATGTCTAAGATCTTCGAAGTGGCTCGTCACTTTCAATCCTGAAAATCAGGCTGTCTCGACCAGTATCGGGCAAATTTTATTTTAAATAATAGATAATTAATTAATACATAAACGTGTGATTTTAATTGCAAATAATACCTAAACTTTTTATTTAAATAAAAGTTATTTAAATAATCCCAAAAGTGATCTATTTATTAATTCTTATTTGCAAATGAAAGATTACTAACTTCCCGATTTATATAAATTTTTGTCAATTATATCATGATAAATGTAGCAAAATCTTGAGCTCGCATGTTAAATCGCGTTATTGTATGTCAAGTGTATCGTTGAGCATGAATGCCTTGACATACACAACAAATCCATCAATTTTTGGTAAAAATCATTAATAATTCAACAAACCGTGGACCCCGTGAAATTATTTTTCAATGAAAAATATTGAAGAGATACTCGACATTCGTGGAGCACCTCTTACTGTATGCAAACTGGAGTTTTTGTTAATTAAAAATGTTACCGATATCAGATAGCCTGCTGTATTTGTATTGAGAGTGCTCGCCATCGATGAACGTAATAACGAAAGCCTGTATAATTCCAATCCTGTTTTATATACACATTTTTTAGTACCACTTCAGTCCACGGATTAAATTCGAACGCGGTGTAGGGCTTTCATAAAATTCTGTTCTCGTCAGGTATCCTTAATTAGTCAGTTACAAGACTAAGCTATAATTAATACACTTCGAACGTGGTCTAGAATACAGAAACAGATAGAAAATGTAGAATTGAATTTTTGAGACAATTTCAGAGAAATAAAGCGCGAGCTAAGAGAGCACAGTTCTTGCCATGAATTAATGAGTTTAAAGGGATTTATTATCATCTCGTTATAAAAGGTCTGACAGAAAGTCATGCAAACTGCCTAATGGCGAAGAAGCCAGCTCTCCTTAAGGCGTGATGAGAATCAAGGGAGCCTGAAAAACACTCTCTAAGTGGGCATGACATTCTCTGGGTTTCTACGGAATGGCCAGTTACGCCGCGCCGTAATGGAAAAGCGACAACATAATCTACGATAAAAATGAGAAACGTAGTGCTGTAAAAATTGCGTAGTACACGGCCAGCAGCCGGGGTCACTCCTGCTTCACTCCAGCGTTAATTAAACCCAGCAGGCTGCCATTGGAAATGGAACAGAAGCTAATAATTTCATGAAAAGTGCAAGAAATGAAATCGTTAATTGATTCGGTTCCACGGCGTTGCATCGAGCCGTAATTCAAGGATGAATTCAATTCACCTTCGTCGCCAAGTAGATTATCGCGAAAGTGAAAATGAGGAATTTTCAATTTCAATCCTTGAAATCATATAAGCCAATAGCTTGACCATCAATGTTTTCAAAAAAACAAGATATGACCTCGAACCAATTCCAGTATAAATCAATACATTTCTCAAATTTTTTGAGCAACATATCTGATTGAAGGAAAAAAAGAAATATTACGAATAATAATATACGGTATTGAATCAAATAATATTTTCAATCATTTCATGATAGGCAATTCAAATACGTCACGATTTGCTTCTAAATTTCAAACTATTGAAAAGAATACATTGATATTCATCCAAGTAAAAAAATAAAAGTAAAGTAAAAAAAAGTAACTACTTTTTTTCTCAGTGTAGGGAAGTTATTCTAATGACCCCGAAAATCGAAAATCGATTTTTTAGCAGATCTTCAAGTTTCATGTTTATTGGAGTCATTTTAGACTATTTTTATCAAAATGTTTGTATGTGTGTGTGCGTATGTCTGTTTCTATGGTATCAAATTTTTCGTTAACGTTTTCTGAAAAAGTAACAACGCGATCAGAATTATGAATGATGTAATCGATGTGCCCCGTCGTAACTTAGAGCTGATTAGATTTCGGTCCATTTTGGTCCAGTAGTTTTTTAGTTTTTTTATTTTTTTTCGAAACAAGTTCATTCAACAATGCAATTTATACGAGAGAACGGAAAGTTTCCACCGAAGAAACAAACGTAATTACACAAAAAAACAAAACAAAAAAATAAGATATGGCCTCGCACCAATTCCAGTATAAATCAATACATTTCTCAAAATTTTTTAACAACATATCTGATTGAAGGAAAAAAAAAAATATTACGAATAATTATATACGGTATTGAATCAAATACTATTTTCAATCATTTCATGATAGACAATTCAAATACATCACGATTTGCTTCTAAATTTCATACTATTGAAAAGAATATATTGATATTCATCGAAGTAAAAAAATTTAAATCCTTGAAATTGAAAATAAGTTCTGACCACATGTTGGTATCAGTGTCGTCGGATAAGGGTGGCAGTTAAGGTTGACACGTGAGGGAGGTATATTTTCAAACTTTGTGGTCTTAAAATTGTGGTCTTCAATATTACATAATAAACCACAGAACATCAAAATCGTTCTTCATTTACCGAGAAAAATAGAAACAATTTCAGCAGCGATAATAGAATGTCTCCCTTAAATTAACTAGGAAACAAAGTCTAACAAGATTCCTGATAATCCTCTTTTTCTCGTTCACCCTGCTCAGCAGTGAATTCTTTCGAAAAGCTTAATCCGCGTGAAAACTTCAATCCCTTAATGCACATAAAAATCAGTCTGAAAGTTTTATTACAGGTAGGTGGGCGAAGCAGCAGATACGAAATAAACGGTGAAATAAATCCTGCACGAAAGCGGAATAAATGAATCGTAGATCTCGCGATAGGAACGCGCCCGCTTGTGTTTACAGATGAGCTGGCAATTATCATTCAGCCGGGGCGAATTACTCGTCCGCGAGTTTCAAAGAGTCGAAAATGGCGGAGACAGCAGAGCCCCTTGATTATCCGATTACGGAGCGGCTTGTTTCGGTCGCAATCAAACTCCTAACTAGCTGGTTTCCCGCGATACGATCTCCGATGCGTCTTAAAAGTGCCATTCGCATAAGAACGAAGTGGGAATCCCGACGCGGGATACCATCGGGCCGGAGATTTTCCCGCGAATGGCTAAATAAACGAGCTTCGTTTCCTCCGTTCGACTGCTTCGGAAGGCATTCCCATCGGCTACCCGCGGAACTTCGATCCCGTAGACCCGTAGTTTGCATGCATTTACGGTTATGCAATATATTCTGGCCTTTCCGGTTTGTTATGCGCGGCTGTACCTAACACCCGCCGGCGGATTGTCTGCCTGGCTGGGAAGCATCGTGTGTCTTCTTACAAGCCGACCCATTTATCTTAACCACTCCGAAACACTTTCGGTATTTTTGCGCCGGTAAGAAGTTCCGAACGATTTTTCCGCGGTTTAAAACTTTGGAACACCGTTTAGGGAATTCGGACACCTTAAGATTTAGCCTTTATGATAATACCAACAATTTTTCTACGATAACCCACAATATTGTCTCGGCATTTTTTTAAATTAAAAGAAAACATGACAAATCAATTTCTTACTTTAATCTGCTGTCGGAGAATTTATTAACATTACTGTTGTTATAATATTTTTTTAATAGATAATACCTACATATTAATTAATTTGTTGTTTCACGATCGTAAATATTCGATAAGAGTGAATATGCTCACAGCGCACAGTTTCGATCAGATGAAAAGACAAAGCAAATTTGCAAAATTTTACCTCTACGTTTCGATCCGGGTTTGGATCATTCTCAAGAGTATGCGTCTGAAAATATATATGGAATGAATATCTTTGTTATTTAACACGGAGAGAACACTGTTGATAAAAGAACCCTTAAGACACCTACTTGCTATGTATAAAGAATTTTAGAACTTTGAATTAATGGAACTAAATTCCATGCTGGTCTATATTGAACTGATCTATTGACCGTTATGAAGAGCACGGATCGAAACGTAGAGGTTAAATTTTGCAAATTTGCTTTGTCTTTTCATCTGATCGAAACTATGCGCTGTGAGCATATTCACTCTTCTCTAATACCTACATCATATCTTTACTTTCACCGTGTTATAACGCAAAAGAAAAATTATTCTTCAATGTCCCAAAGCAAGAATATTGTGGTACAACGAATTTCGATTCCGGGTGGCCCTGCTTTATGGTTATACTACTTCGAAATCTAAGGACTTGCATGCATGCACGGAGTGTCAGTAATTGTTTATAGAATAATCAATATTCGGATAAATAAATATACACTGACTCCGATATATTTCTGCAGTCGAAGAATGAATAATTGCCTTTGACATTCGCGTCGGTAATGCTTCTCTGCGTGCATTTATAATGCGTTCTTCTTTCATATCTGCACAAGGCACTCCGATACGTATATATCACTGTAGCCGTTTTGCAAGTGACAATATTTATGGGATTCCTAAGTAGTTTTGCAATCTTCCTACGCCTTGAATATTCTAACAAAATATATTGTATATGAACATTTAAAGTCGAAGTATTAATAATCATGATCAACAGACTCTGAACAATTTTTTAATAGCAATAGCAGATTGTACTGTGAACGAGTGAGTCATCTAACGGAATCTAATCATTTCTTTCTGATTTCAGATTTAAGAATATGCGAACATGTAGCTACCCTATTACTGATATACTTTCGTTTAAAACATTATTTAATTGCACTACCGGAAATGCATAAAAAATGGTGACATAACTGAACGCGTAGACCCTGTACATATACATACAATATTGCCAACGAAATTACCACAGTTTAAGTACGGGCCCATAGTAGGCTAACTGCACCAGTGAATGAACATTTAAGAAATTGTTCAGGAAGATATTTTATTTAAAAAAAAGTATGTGAGTTAAAGGAATCTCATATATGCCAAATGGCTCCCTATACTTGATTCGTCAAAAATAAATGAACTCAAATAAAATAAAATTATTATTATTTTTCTTTATTAAACGTTAAATAAAAAATATAAAAAATACCAGTCAATGAACACTACATTCTAGTAATTGAACAATGATGGTCCAATGAATGAACAAAATTACTAAACCATATTCTCCTATTTATTTAACTCTTTAATCACAAAAAATCCCCTAGAATTAATTTTCTTTCGCTCCGTTATCTTTGTTAAAACATCCTGTCTCTTATACCAAACCGTATCTGGAATCTCTGGCCATTTCCATACCTTTCCTTTTTCACATTCTACCATTGTTGTCACTTCATGAACACTCTGTTCATTCACTGGGCTATGAGTAATATCGTAGACCAGTGAATAGACGTAACGAATTTTTAACGAAATATTCATTTTATAGCTATTTTTGTGATTTATATTCCATATTTAAACCCTCGTACATCTATATTGTTAGTAACTTTTATCTCATGTGTAAAAGAAAAGTATAAAAACTCATGTGTAAAAGAAAAGGTCGTGTGTACATACCTTACTAGTTTTAGCTCTGTTGCACACACTCAACGCACTTGGTGAAAATAGGCCATCTCATAAACTAATGGTCAATTGACCAATATAAACCAATAGGAATACAGCTACGAAAAACAGTCATATATTCAATTGGCCTAAGAGTCATTATCGCTAGTATGCCGTGCGGCTTAAAATTTGTTGAAATATACAAAAGCGTTCATTTACTGGTGCCCGTTTATTCGCTGGTGCAGTTACCCTAATACTAGTAAGCGGCCACCGTAAAATGTAATTTCTCAATAGCCAGAATGATTATAAGCGAACCATTCCGTTCTACATTAATCAAAGGAGTCGAACATTATCCGACAAGGTGGAAGAATGTTCAGTTCTTTGAGGTACACAATGGCCGGCATTATTCGTTCACCGGTCCGAAAGTTGGCGAGCCATTTCTCAGAAAGTTGGACAGAAAATGTAGAACACGGTTTCCTGCGTATCACAGTTCGTTTCTCGGTCTTCTTTTCGAACAACTCAGCGCAACGTTCGGCTCCCGAATTGCATCGTTAAAGGCCGTGGTACAGCATCTTTCCGTTTCTGCCGCGACGTCGAACCGCGATTTAGCGATCGTAATGGCCTTCGATTATACTCCGGGCTGTTCCACGCGAAAGGGTACCCGCCTTCTGTTCCTCGTCCTTCCCAGCCGATAAATTTTCAGATTCGAAGAGTCCGGAATAGAAATCGCCCGTAAGCTGCGGCCCCGGAGCTCAAACAGACGATTTACCTAGAAACGACGCGCTGGCCGGAACGGTGGATTTTATAACTGCGAACGTGGACGTGACCGTTGTCCAGCCTCGGCGACCATTTTTCTCTCCACGGTCAATGAAGTTTCCAAAATGGTCGGTTCCTATATTTACCGATCCGAAAATCTGCCGCGATATCATCCCCGGCTAGCCAACGACGCGTTTCCACTTTCCACTGCGCACCGGGGCGACCAAGTCTTATACGAATTGCAGTTTTAAGAGTTTTCGAATGCCACCGAGCAGAATGGCCAGTTAAGCCGGTCCATTTCCATAGAATCGGCCTCCTCGCAATCGAATGTGTCGACCATCTTGACCCACTTTCGCCGACTTTTAACGCAAAGCAGCTTGCCGGGACTATATTCGAATAATAGTGCGTCCGGTTATATTGGACAGAGTCGCCGGATCCGGGGGAATAGTTACCCTCTCTCTTTGCCATTACCGAGTCATGGTCTCCCCTCGATTAGCGTTACTTTCGTCTTTACGGATGGTGTTACTTTTTTATAATAATGCATCGATAAAACTTTATTACTTTTAGTTATTTCGCTAGGAAACCTTTACTAACGTATCGGTGAGATTTTTCTGATTAAAACGATACGAAACACGATAATTTAATCTCTATCTTAATATATAAAAATGGATGTTTCTATATATATGATTAATAGACTCCGAAACTGTTTGACCGATCAACATGAAACTTGGCATATATATGTATTTT
Organism: Lasioglossum oenotherae; assembly: GCA_028455765.1. Classification (NCBI taxonomy): domain Eukaryota; kingdom Metazoa; phylum Arthropoda; class Insecta; order Hymenoptera; family Halictidae; genus Lasioglossum; species Lasioglossum oenotherae. Next base: position 5,450,272 of record CM052299.1, on the reverse strand, counting down.
TTCATGGAGAAGGTTTATACGCTATTCAATTTGTTGTAACTCGCCGCTGTAGATGGCGCTGCGATACATCAACTTATATACCGTTGAACCTATCGCTATGAAAATCGGTATACATAGGTATTTGAGAACGAAGAATCTTTTATATAAATAATATAATCTCTATCTCTATTTTTATATATAATAAAATTGTGTCTGTCTGTATGTTTGTAACGGCATCACTTGAGAACGGCTCAACGTAGAAAGCTGGGCCTGAACCATTAGATGCGGCGTTTATTTGGGAAGGTTTAGGAACAAACCGCATTCAAAAAAGTCTATTGGTTCAAAAGTTGTGACGTCATTAGTGAAAAAAGTCAACTTTTTCGCTTTCTTTTGGGCACGTTTCTGCTTATAACTTTTGATCAAATGGACTTCTTCGAGTGCGGTTTGCTCTAATACCTTCCCGAAGAAACGCAGTCTAACGGTCCAAACCGCAGTTTTCTGCGTCTTGCCGTTCGCAATTGATTCCGTCACAAACAGACTAAATATGACTTTTTCGGCCTCTTTTGGGCACGTTTCTGCTTATAATTTTTGATCAAATGAACTTTTTCGAATGCGGTTTGCTCTAATTCCTTCCCGACGTAGGTGAGTGTGAGAGAGAGAGGGGGAGAGAGAGTGAGAGAGAAAGAGAGTGTGAGAGAGAGAGAAAGAGAGCGATCGGATGAGTGCGAGAGAGAGAGAGAGAGAGAGAGAGAGAGAGAGAGAGAGAACGAGAGTGAGACAGAGACAGACAGATAGATAGAGAGAGAGAGGGAGTCAGAGACGGACAGATAGAGGGGGAGAGAGACAGTGAGAGAGCGAGAGAGAAAACGAGATAGAGCGAGGAGAGCGAGAGGGAGAGAGAGAGAACTACAAAGCAACGCGAAAAACGAAATGGAATTGAACGAAATAGATTATCACAAACACGTTCAATGCGTACATGCTTTTAAAAAATACTGTGACACAGCAACGCGTGGCGGGGGAAATCTAGTAAATACGTAAATCCCATAATCTGACATTTTTCGAGATTGTGACATGCGGCGTTTTTTCTCGCAACCACAGATTTTACACCGGAATCGAGTTGTGTTTTACACAAAATCCCGACAGTTTCTAAGAAAAAAATTCCAAAGGACCACTTGTTCCGGGGCCTCCTAGCTGACAATGAGTACAACTCGTGCACGCAATGATTGTCAATTCTAACCTCCAAACCAAAATTCTCCGGGTTTCATTACACATGTATACTGAGCCAGTCTCCGCTTGTACGTTCGAAACCCTTCATGTTGTTTGCATGGGCGTGTACACGTGTAGACGTGTACACATCTCGCCGACACATCGAGACGAGGGGACACATCGAATAAAGAAAAGTTCCGTGGATGCCGGGGGATCTTTCTTCGATTCGGCTTCCCTAGTTCGGCGGATTTCTCTGACCTCTTTCAATCTTCTTCCGCGACTCTTCCCCCTCCTCTTCCCCTACCGCCGGTGGCTACAGATTTACGAGGGGCAAGTACGTACTTTGGAGACAGTAATTCCAAAAAGGTTTTCTTCTTCGCGCGCTCGGTCGGTTTAGGGATGTGCCTAGAAAAAAGAAAGCACTCGGCACTTCGCGGGAATCCAATTCTTTAAATTATTTCCCCGCCTAGAGAACCGCGCGACTGCTTTTTCTTCATCGAGTTTAATCGAATACACCGCGCCGGAATTTTCGGAAACAAACAACTTTTAAACCTGTAATTGCCACAGCGTGTACATGGTGTCACGGCCACCATAACGTGATTCGGCACCTACGATTTAGTGGAAATTCACATAAAAACACAGGTCAGACGGCGCGGCGGCGGGGCGTTGTAGTGTGCGACGACCTTTAATCGTTCCAGTAGGTGAAAAATCACTTAAAAAAGAACGAGATTTCTTTCCTACATTTTAGTAGAAGATGCTTGTAGATGATTCTATATTAAGCATAATATTAATATGTAACACGTAACATTCATATCACAATAATATTTATACTAAATATACAATAAAAATGGAAGAGAACCGAACGAGAGAGACCGTGGAAGGAGCATCTTGTATATTTCCTTTTCCGTTCTTACATGTTCAGAGCGAAATGGAGAGAATAAAAGAAGAAAGGCGAAGTCGAGGAACGGAAGCGTTTAAACTTCGAAGTGGAGAAGAAAAGTAAGGGTCGCTTTTTGACCCACTGAAAGATGAACAAGGCAGGTAAAAAGGGATGAAACGAAATTTTTACGGATCATTAACATATTTTCGTACAATACATGAATATACAAAGCAACGTACAGAGCAAGACATAAATAAAAGAACATATTTCAATATTAAATATAATGTAAGAAGACTGAAACAAAAGGAGGATATAATGAACTGTTATCCTCTTTCAATAGAAACGGGATCGTATTTTACCACGTTATTATTAGCTCGCTTTTTATGTAATAGAAGGAAATATAGAAAACATTATACATATATAACATCGTTTGAAACAGTCTGTTGTATAGACGTTTCATAAATTGTTCGTTGTATTCTATATCTATGGAAATAACGTTAATCCTAAAGAGGCAATGCAAAACAAATTAAACTATGGAAATTCGTTGAGTGTACCTTATTTAAATCATAAATTATTAGATGACGACATAGGGCTTGCTGGTTTACGGTAGAAATTGCTATTGCTGTTGAGACACAGACTTTAGAAACTGACTTTAAAATAGTCACCCTCTCTCCGCCAGTAACGGGGGGTTAGTCACGTGACATTGTGACACATGCACGGCAGAGACGAAACGCGTCACGTGACCGGGCCGTGAAACGTGGGGGAATAGCGTCGTAGAAAGGGCGAGCTCCATAGATAGTGGGAAGACAAGTCTTAATCTGGCGACTCTGGTTCTTACCCAGAGGGAGTTATGCCATTTTAGAGGAACAGGTTTCGTGTTTCACCTTTTCTACGGCGAAGAGTATGGGTGGGGGCAGTTCTTGATGTAGCCGAGCAGGAGGAAAACAGGGAAGAGTGATGAACCGGACGGAGGTCGTAAAATTGTCAGAGAGTTGAAGACAAAACGCGCGTCGGTGTGAACGAAAAGTGGAAAACTAAGGCGACCAAGGAGGAACGGACGAAGGAGAGAGGGGGAGAGAGAGAAATAGAGGGCGGTAGAGGAATTAAGGCGCGAGGATGAGGTCTGGGCGCAGATAAATGCGGTAATCTAAGTTTTTCCATCTTGCGGGACAAGCGAATGGTAGCACGGTGACCTCCGACAACGGAGGGGCTGTCTGGAAGGATCTGTCCCGAATCTCCGGGCGCACAGCTGCCGTATGTGGAACGGAAATCGTTGCGGGTTCCTATTACCACCGCCACGAAATAGAGAAACAGGTCTGGCGGCCCGGCGAATTAAACAGATTTCGAGTAACGTAACAGGACTTGTTTGCATGCTGCGGAACAACGTGACACGCTGTTCAAAATTAATTTTTGCCCCATCAAAAATACTTGTGTCCGCACTCTAACTTCCCCTCCTACTTTGCGGCCCCACTCTCACGCTTAGGTTATGGCGAATTATCGTTTGTAAATCCTTACTGATTTTTCAAACGAGTTCTTTGTTTCAATGTCTCAAGTTAACGTTAAACACTGCATTCTCCTTCTCCTTATTACAGCTAAGCACCATTAAATAAAACCGTGCTCTTTGTTAAAAAAAAATACCTTTATCTTCTTAGTTTCTTTCCGCGAGTTCATTTGGTTCTACGCTCTGCTGTTTTCCAAGAATCTGTTACTTTTGCTTGTTTACTTTTCCCCGAGAGTTTACTTTCTTCCAGTAGTTTCGTAACGTGGAGCGACACACTTGTGACATTCTCTCTATACATGCAAAAGTACACGACACGGTACGATATTTACAGTATAAATATCCATAACTGTGAAGAGAATTGAAATAAATATTCTCATCCTCGGAATACTTATATTTCGTTGAAATGAATTTATATTCCGGTGAAATTGTGTTCTGGAATATTGTATCACGGAAAGATACATAGTAACATAAATGCAATTATATTGAAAATAATAACGAATGTAAATAATAATAATAACGAAAGTGTAGCTAAAATATTGGTACAGGCTGCAAAATACACATATTATATTCTCGGTCAAATATATTATTTATTCGATGCCGAAAAGAGAGAGAGAGAGATACTGAAAGAGGTTCATAACAGGAAAAGCAAGCAACGAACCTTATTATTTGAACGTGCCAATACTTTTGCCATTCTATGGGAACACATATTGTTATTACTTCCGATATCAATTTTATGTAGCTGCAAATTATTAGTTTTTCTTGAATAACTTCGGAACGAAGCCGCGGAGAACTATTTCTTAGAGGAAAAAGCGATTTCAAATGACCATAGGAATTCTTTCGAGGAAATACAACATTTCTGGGACACCCTGTATTATAAATAAATGCACATCAGTTTGTTCTACCAGCAATTTGTTAGTACCACCAAAATGTCGTCAAAAATGAAGAGAACATAATTCGCATTTAATGTACTCGCCACTCGCACTTCCTTAAATCTTGTTTGTACGTTACACGACCAAGTTTTTATTACCGCGAGCACCTTCGCCACCGACAAATAAATTCTAAGCACCATTGCGTTCGCAGGACGTAAATTCTCAGCAGAGGAGTACTGTTCTCCGGGTCCCGCTAACAAAGACTGAACAAGATCTACAGAAAAAAAAGCAGCAGAAAAATATTCTAAATCTTCGAAGTACATAGCACCGAAACCGCGGAACAAAAAGAAAAACCACCATTTGTCCACAGTGTGTTCTTTGATAATGCGGAGCGACCTGCATGCTGCATTAATCTCTCTGTAACCCATTACTAGAATCCGGATGTTAATGCAAATGCATTTTCTTGCAGGAAATTCGTAACGTAATACATACCGGAGAGATTTGTTTCCATCCTAAAAAGGTTTCCACCATATTCATTCTACATACTATTACATACGTTTTGTATGATATTTCACGACCATATGCGAAAATACGTCTATAGGTAAAGTAGGGTGCAACAATGTTTGATTATGTATTTGAGCCGTTTATTTTGAAAGTGGCCTAAATCGAAATTAGTCGTTTATATTTATATAGTTGAAAGTATATTGTGTTTGGTGTTATTTTATTCAGAAAAATGCCAGAAATAAGTTGGCGAAAGTCCCATAAAAATGTAATGAAAATTAAAGAAATCTTGTAATTAGATTAGTAGTGGTTCACACCGATACGCTTCGGCCAGGCGATCCGTATTTCCATGCTGTTCTTTTCTACGTTCGGCTTCGTCTGCACTCTCGGCGCGGTCGGCGCGGTAGACGCAGTCATAAAAAAAATGTCTCTTCACTCGCGACTTTACTGTATAGTCGAACTGCGCCGTAAAAGTCTGTCTGTGACGTCATGCACAAGAGGCGTGGCATTAGCACCTGGTATTGTCCAGCTTTGAGCTGTCACTAGGGGTGTGCGAGAACCCGAAATATCGGGAACCCGATGGTCGGGACGAGTCGGGTCAGGTCGGGTTCTCGAAAATTTCGAGGTTCCCGAACAATCTCGAGATTTAATTAATAGTAATATTTTTCTCGGCGCTATGTTTCGATCAAATCTTTACACTTTTGAATAGCTATGTTTCTAGGGCATAGAACGTCTGCTTCGGATTTGAAACTTTGATAAACGTTCTCGACTCGGGTTTGAATCATTGCAAGATGCCAAGCGCTATTCTATTGGAAGAAAAACAAGGTGGTTTTGTTTCGTCCTATCTCAATCTCGAGATTGCCGAAAATTTCGAGAATATGACATAAGAGACACTCTTGAAAAGAATTCGTGATGGACAACATTCTTTCAATTTCGAAAACATCTAGAATGAAAAATCCGAAACTATGAATGTATTCATTGAACCGAATATAAATGATTACTTGGTTCTCGAAATTTTTCGGGAATCCCGATAAATTCGAGAATCCCGATTCTTTCGGGAATCTCGAAATTTTCGGGTACCCGTCCCGATCCCAAAAAAATTTCCTGTTCCCGACCCGACCCGATATATTTCGGGTTCTCGCACACCTCTAGCTGTCACCGACAACGCGCGAGTCAATTGACAGGCAGTTCGATTCATTTACTCTAGACGACTGATAATCGTGACAATTAAATCTGTCTGTGAGAATCCTGGTCCGTCGGAAACGTAACCAGTTATAGCATCATCGTTTCCCGACAGCGAATCGTAGAAATAATTGTGAACTTGCTCTGTCGGTCGTCAAAAGCGATGACCTCGTTGATTAAACACGATACGAAAATGGCAAAGAGATATTCAACGATCCAGCGGTAACGATTAATCGATTCGGCAAGTGGAATGTTTGCCGGGAGCACTAAACGACGCTGATTCTAATCGCTGAACCAGTGTTCCGTGTTTATTTCCTAATGATTGCGGTAATAGCTTAAGATGACGCTTTAACAGTATTGTCCGTAAATTCAGGGATCGAAATACAGGGTAATTATCCCTCGTTACTGCAAACAAAATCTGTTCGAACGTTTCCTTGAAGATGTTCGGTCAAATATAAATCGTACTATCTCTCGAATTTTCTGTCCCAGTGGAATTTTTTGAAAATAGAATTATTTTTTCCATATGCAGGGTGGTCAAGTACAAAAATGTACTAAACCTATAGATACACATTTGACAACTTCGGATTGAAATATTCGTTAAAATCTCCTTCGTTACACCTACAGTAAGTCCTCGACTACTGTATTACAATAATAATAATTTCTAGTACTAATTTTATATTAAAATTATAACTAAAATTAATTAATTATGCTAAAATTCATTAGCATAATATTTTAAATTGCAGACGAGTGTGTGCGAAGTCGTTTACGCTTTTAATAAACTTAATGGATGTTTACGCTTCTGGTTACGCGGGTGTAAAAGTTTTCCGCTGGAGGCTGTATATGTGAGATTCAACTTTCACCATTAATTAAAGACCGAAACTAGACGAGTTGTATCCAAATGTTATGCAAACAATTCATTTAGTGATTTCATTACAAATCTGTTTCTCTGTTTCAAATATTTGTTTAAAACTTTTGGCAGGGTGTATTTTTGTCTGACGCAATTAACAAACCACGGACTTTATGAATTTACATTTGAATTAAATTTAAAAGAACTGTAGTATTTCAACGTATTAGCTTCGGCATGTAAAGCTTATGCAAGTCAAAAATCGTCTACGTACAGTGAAGTCTCGATTCTTGGCAGACGGCTGTGTTCTGCACGGACAACGATCGCATGCCGACATTATTTTTTTATGGCTGCGTCTACTGCACTACTACTACTACTACCGGAAGTACAAACGAAGTCGAACGAATTGCCGGCGACGGCGACTCTCCGCGTCTCTTTCTTTCCCATACGCTGTCCTTCCTTGCGCCCGAAACTTGAGCGGCCCGTGGCGGAAGCGTGGGGGAATGGCGTCGTAGAAGGACCAGGTTAGAGTGGGAGACAAATCTGGCGACTCTGCACATCAGCGAACTCGTGCTGGCGAAGTTGTAGCAGTTGTATGTTTTAATAGGTTTGCGTCATCATCTTTGTGAATTTTTAGCTTCAGGCACGTAACTGCGACGCCATTGGAAAGTTGTTTTGCGCCGAGTGACAATTTGTTGGACAATTGATTTATGAAGTCATGCTCCCTCTACAATGATTCCAATTTAGAACAAAATAATACGTCTAAAGGACATGCTCGATCGGGTAACGGGAAAACGTGTCTGAAGGACTCGGAACTTTTACGCGCGAAATCCAATAAAAGAGCAGCTTCATTGCAACTCCGAATCGTCTAGCAACGTTGCACAACAATCTCCTCGCTTTTTTTTACGTAGTTATTTATTAAATTCCCAAGTTAAATTATGCCCATAATTTATAGCCATCAAATTTTATAATTGACACCATACTGTGTGTCACTGGTTTCCATTTTTATTAATAACTTGGTCATTACTTATTAAGCAAAACCGTGTTACTATTTATCTATGACAGATAGCTATGTGAGAGTTTTCTGTACATACACAGGGTGTCTCATAATTCATGGTACAAATTAGGTCGGGTCGATTCTATGGCTGGGAATAAGACGAAAATGAAGAATAATAAAATTGCGTGTGTGGGAAAATTAAATTTAAATATCAGTTGAGTACACGCGTCCTTAATAAATAACTGATGTCACTATCAACTTGAGCATAACGTTCCAAGTCGATACCAGTCGGAAATAATCGTACCTTGTAAGGGATGATTCCCGGGGGAAAGAGAGGTCATTTGAAGTAACTTTTTCCTTTACGCAAATGTTCTCCGCGGCTATGTTACGGAGATATTAACTAAAAACACGGGCCAATCAGAGCGAAGGTCTCGCCGAGCACCGTCCACAGTAGTCGCGCTCTGATTGGTCCGCGCTTTTCGCTAATAACTCCTCAACAAAGCCGCGGAGAACATTTTCGCAAAGGAAAAAGTTGGTCTATTTAACCTTAGGAATCGCCCGTTTCAAGGAAATACGATATTTTTAGGATACCCTGTATAATAGGTTTTAAAGAATCATGTGCCAAAGTGTTGTACCTCGCAAGACAATTATGCGAAGCAACGATTGGCAAACAAATAACTGTTATTCAATAACATCAGACTAGAATGGTTTTCAATTATCCTTAGCGAACGACTATTTCACTTCCTGGAATCGTTAATCTCTACCAGCGGAAAACATTTCCGACGACGTTGATTAACGAACGAATGACGATCGTTAATCAGGACCATGACGAATCAATCATCGGCGATAATCACGGTTAAAAGTGATGGATCGCTTTCGGAGAACAGGTAGAAAGCCGCCTCCGCAATTGCACGTGACAAATAAATGACGTCCGACGACGTCGAAAACTGTGGAAACCATAGGACTACGTATTATAGCGAGGGAAAAAGGTGGAGGGGGAGAAATATTCTGTCATGAAAGTACAATCGGTACTAATGAGGATCGGCTTTTATGCAATTACCCATATTTCGCTGGACCGGTCTATGTCCTACTCCATAAAATATTTTCGACTCGATCAACGGTAATGGAAGTCTCTGGTTTCACGGTTCCGTTTCACCTCCCCGTCAACAACCAGCTGCTTTTTCCGTCTTCTTAAGCATGCCAGGCCAATTTATTCGATCGTCAGATGACCAACGTATTGGATTATTCCAAATATGAAGCGGTTTTAAATGCCGGATCATTTATCCGCGACAGTAACCATTGCATTTATTTTTAATTCCCAGCATGACATTGCTATCAATACGCTGACAACTACATTCGCTGGTCACACACGTAATTTATTCAAATGGATATATTTGTCGGAAGAAATAAATTCTCCAGAAATGCGGACGTGAATTAGGTCCAATGAAGACACGGATAAAGTATAAATATAAAATAAAGATGATAAAGAAAGTATTAAAATCATTAAGGGAATAAATAACATTCAATTCAGTTTCTATTTCTTGCAATCGACGCAGACAATTTTTATTTTGCATAAAGATCCGCGGTCTACTAATAAATATAAATATTACGCCTTTCGTTTTGAGTGAAATAAAATTTGATTCGTAAAAATTGTAAATTGTAGATCAGCAGAATGCGTAATGCAAAGAATATCCAAGATGGATTGATCGTTCTATGTATGTATATTTGCAGAAGATTTTTCAACCAAATTTGAAGAATTTAACTGTGTTTTGAAATCAATCGTGAAGTCGTAGAATTGTTAATTACTGTTTAACCGTATGTTTTTGTACCTTATGTTTTACCTAATGATATGTGTCGCGTATAATTTACTTAGGCAATCATCGTTGCGAAATTACTGAAGGAAATCGCCATTGCGCATGCATGAAGCAATTCTGGAACAGGGAATTGCTAGGCTCGATAGAGTGCTTTAGCAGGGAGTCAAGGCTGAAAGTGTTCTGCAGTTACTGCCAATTTTCGTTAACCACGTAATAGCGTCGACCAAAGGACCGTAAGATTGGTATAATAACGTCGTTAATCAACAACTCCGCTGCGAAGCTAAAAATGGAGTCTTTGATTATGCTATTATTAATAATTCATGGTTGTATCTTGACAGATAGGGAAGAGAAGGTACACGTAGCACGGTGATCTATTTGTCCTGAAAAAGCGGAAAACAGTCGATTTCTAAATTTTTAACCGACTTCGAAAACAGAGGAGGTTACTCAATTCGATCTGTATGTGCCTTTTTTCGCTTTTTTTTCTATGTATGTTCACCGATTACGTCGAGATAGATGGACCAATCGGAACGAAACCTTTTGCATCTTGTAGAGTATGTTCCCGGGATGGTCCCGTGCAAAAAACATTTTACATTTCTTTATCAATTACGATTTTATTTGCGAAAATGTGGGGTGGTGATACCGTCGTGAACTCCGCTGAATGTTAGACATTAGTTGGACATGGGTTATCGATTGCGGCCTTCAGATATTTATAAATTACGATTTGGAATGTGACAGCTGACAGAGATAAAAAAAAGTGTGAAATAAAAAAAACTTAAAAAAAAACATTAAACCGACTTCAAAAAAACGCACTAAAAAGTATAAAATAATTTACATTTAATATATGCGTATACACATGAACTTAAATACAATACAATCTTTCCGGAGGCGGCGCAAAATTGAAAATTTTCGACACTGGAAATTACGAAAATCCTTAAATTGTTCTAAATGCTAATATATTTATATTTGAATAATATATTTGTGCGCCGCCTCCGAAAAGATTGTATCGTATTTAAGTTCATGTGTATACACATATATTAAATGGAAATTATTTTATACTTTTTTGAAGTCGGTTTAATTTTTTTTTTGAGTTTTTTTAAACGTCTGAAGAATAAGGCTTCAATGTTGTTTTCTCTATTTGTACACCCGTGAAATAGTAAACCTCATCGAAAGTCAAGAGATTAATGTCCATATTACTTTTATAAACATTACTCTACTTTGATTTATTACAATTATATAATGTACTGAAATACCATAATTCTTTTAATAACCGAACTATCTTCACTTGTACCAACTCGTTTCTGCCATAAATGCATAAAATCCGCAGTGTAATAATTACCAAGCTATATTGTTCTACCTCGCGATGTTCAATTAAATTTAATTGGACTGTAACGTAACTTATTGAACCGTGATAACTGCATATTACATTAAGCTGCAATTGCATTAAACAGGGGATCGACATACCACAGCTTGCGTTATGTTTCTGTAAGGTTCGTAAAGTATGGGTAAACACTAGCAATGTGATAACAAATTTTGAAAATTCTCGTGTTAGCGCGACAAGAATGTTTTATTTCAGTGCGTTCAGATACTTTCGTGGTTGACCGTAATATTTTTCAATAATATTCATCTCCATAGCTGGTATAAATTTTTCCGATGGATCAAACTGGCCGTTCCCAGCATGCGCAAGATAATTGATAGATCCGGTACAGTGGCATCTCGTCCCAAAACATGGCTTAAAGTGAATCCACTATACTATCGCATAGTAGCTAAAGGGCTAAAGCCTGCGTTTAATGGAATTTCAGCTATGGGTCAAAATGACTCAGCATTCGCCTGGGTCCGCCTCGATCCGAGACCACCGACCGGAGGGTTAATCTATCGATCAGGACACTGGATCTTAGTATTACGATCTCGCTTCGAGGCTTCTTACAAAGGCTGCCCGCTGCTGTTTCATGATAATTTTGTTCGGTGGAACGACGCCGGTCGCAAGTTACTCGTAAAGCATAATTATCAAAGTGTTTCAGATATACAAGATCATAAGGGGAGCTCCACCATTAGCAAACGCTGCCCTCGTAAAAGGAACGGAAAATCGCGCGCTAATTAGTCGCGATGCAATTACTGGCCAGATTAACGACGATGCGGGAAACCGCGATATTTTTTCGCAATCCCATTTCCCCCGTTAACGAGCATTTTTCGCGAAGCTCCGTTGTCCTCTGTCATCCAATCGCATGAAGAATCGGGGAACCGTGCGGTTCTTCGTTTCTCGATTCACTGCCGCACGATCGAAGTTCGAATATTTAACGAATTCTTGTAACTTATTGGAAAGTTTCCTCTGGTATGGCTTCGTTGATCCTTATTGCATCGTTCCCCGCAAGCTTCTGCAAACTTCTTTCTCTCTCTCTCCCTCTTGTTACGAAAGTTTTATTGCATAATTTAATTGAATTAATGTTCCGACATATAATAGCCAGAAACTTATACTATACATATAATAATAGTAACAGCCAGAACTTTTTATGACATTTGTAGTAGCCTTTTACGGGAACGCGAACGTCTCGCGTGTGCCGGGGATCGTAATGAAAACACTTAAGGATGAAGCTGATAATATAACCAACAAAAACATCCTATAAACAGGAGCCAAGTTCTTATGGCTGTAAAAAGTTGTGAGATCAAACAAAATACGGCCAAGTTCGTTAGATTAGAAATACATCTTGCAATACTGAACAAAGAGTTTGTAAAAATTAGTTTAAAAGAACGCTATATAATTTTTAAAGAGTTACATGGACGGCTAAATTATTCAAACTTGGCCGTTACCTGTTAAACCAATGGCCATAAAAGATGTTAGGTAGCGGCCAAGTGTGAATAATTTAGCCCTCCATGTAAATCTTTAAAAATTAAATAGCGTTCTTTTAAACTAATTCTTTTAAACAAACGCTTTTTTCAGTATTGCAAGATGTATTTCTAAGCTAACGAACTTGGCCGTATTTTGTTTCATCTCACAACTTTTTACGGCCATAAGAACTTGGCTCCTGTTTACAGGATATTTTTGTTAGGATTTCATCCGTTTTTGTTGAATCGAAGATTAACACTCTGCTGACGACGCTCAGATCCGTTTGCCCCCCGCCGCTATAGACGATGCTCGGTGTAGTTTTTATTGTTTACGTTAGAGCGATGGTTTTTTTCATCAATATTTATTGCGACTTCAAAGCTAATAAAACGTATACTTACGTATACATATATGTTATGCTGCTATGTTCTATCCTACATACTTATTTGGTAATGTTTTTTTTCAATACGCAATTTTTTTTAAGCTGTACAATTTCAAACTTTGACAATTATTCCTTTGAAGGTTTGTTATGGTAGACCTGTGTGCCAAATTTCAAGCTTGTAGGTCAATGGGAAGTACCCAAAAGGTTTTGATGATCCGTCAGTCAGTCAGTCAGTCTGTGACAAATTTAGCGATTTTTGAGGTCCTATATCTCGGAACCTACTAATGTTGCAACATTAATGTTTTGTCAATATTGAGACATGATAGCATTTAACAAGTGTACGAAATTACATCTCTCCATCTGCCTCCAGTGCCGAGTTATAAGCCTGTAAAAAACGGCTAAATTGTTTCGTGTAAAAGGAGGTAGTGCAAGAACTTGGCCGGTGCACTACCGTGCACCTAGATAGGTTAAATGTTTATTCCTTCCGTGTTTAAACAATTAAAAATTATGTAATGATTTAACAACTAAATATGCCTCTTAGGCTTATTAGTAACTATGCAGCATAATAAAAAAGAAAAACCAAAAATACAGAATACAAAAATAAAAATTATATAAAATTGTGAATATAAAATACAATTTATTATTAGAGGACAAATCGATCTTACTCGTTGCAGAATTTGTAGATAGATAGATGTAGAAAATTTTTACTTACAGTATTACGTTTCAGAAGAAAATTCATGCTATTCGAAAAGTATCATCATTATCGTGAGTTATTATGTGTCCTAGTGTCTGTGGAATGCCTGTTCATTTATTAGCTAAAATACGCGGTAATAAATACTGATAGCCATCTCCCTCTAAAATCCTCTTCTCGGGAATAATTTTCCAGGTAGTTTTCGAGAGCATTTTCCGGGTTGGTGATTCAGCGTAACTTTTCTAAATTAGAAGATTCCAAGACATCGCTGTGAAATAAATCGTTCGGGCGCTCAGAATACCGTAGATGGAGCAGCTTCGAGGATAATTTCATCTTGCACATCCGCGTTAAATTTTCTGCACAATGAAACTGTCAGAAGCGTTTCGCTTTTCTGCATCGTAAATCCATGCCATTTTGCGTTGATGCTTGTCTTTAAACACGTGCGATCTCTGCTCACGGGGACACGTGTGTTTTCCTGCGAATGTTTCGGCGAAATGAACTGTCGATGTTTATTCATGTTAATCGTTTGAAATCATTTTACGATTACCTGAACTTCGTCTACAATTTTTTGGTAAAATTCCTATCTTTTGTGTATTATGTTTCGTGCATTATGAAACTCTAAATCACAAGATATTTCCGTTATCAGATAAACGAAACATCCTGTATAAAATTTGAAATACCTCCCGAAATGTGAATTTTTAACAGAAATCAAATAATGTAAAATGCATTTGATTTCCATACAAAAAGTGCAATCGCAGTTCGCAAACAGCGCCCCCCCCCCCACGTTTCTGTAAATAAATCGAACCGATGGACAGCGCCGCTTGATAAATAATGCAAAATTTCGCTGGGCTGTTTTTTCTATTTACGATATAAACAGAGTTATAGTCCGGGCGAGTTGCCGCATATTCGGCTGGAACACGCAGGAGGTTTCGGGTCAGCTAAATATTGTGATCACCGGTCGAAACCAATTGCGAGAAGTATGTTTCTCTCGAAACTGATCCGGTGCCAGATTATTTCGCATTCGCGAAGATGGCCGCGCGGCTCTGAATCTCGTTCGAGTTGTACCTCAATGGTGATATATACATGTATATGTTGGGGATGAAAGGAAAAGGCGACGAAGTAGAAAGAGATAAGTTTTAGTCAGGCCAGAGGGGCTGTGGTGATCTTGTTACGCGAGTAAAAGCTCCGCAGGTGGGTTAGAAAAGCTTCAGACACCGTTCCCTAGCCTTGATGTCAGTGTCCTCCATGATGAAAAGGAAACAAGGTGGCCTCTGACGAGGATAGAAAAACGTTACGCGAAACCACGCGGCTCTTCAGTGAAAATGACCCGTTTTAGAAACAATTTACGCTTGACTGGATAACAGTAATGTTTAACCGAGGTAACTCAGTTCCTTCTTACGCAAAATTTAAAGTTACGAAAAACAAAATTAAAACAATGACCATGAAACGTGAAGATCTGCTAAAAAATCGATTTTCGATTTTGGGGGTCATTACAATAACTTCCCTATAAAATCGGGAAGTTAATTAAAATTTAAGACACAGGAGATTACGAAAATCATTGAATTCTTAAACATGCTTTCACATATAAATGTATCTTATCTTCCCACATACTGATTTCCAAGTACGCCATATTACAATGAAATCATAATCAGCAACATCCATCATTTGCGCCGCCTCCGAAAAGATTGTATTGTATTTAGTATGGTATTTAATATTTTGTTTTAATCAGTTTTATTAACAGTTGGCGTGTATTCAAACAAATCAAAAAAATTATAAAAATTAAATGGAAATTATATTTTTTTTTATTACCAGTCGATTTGTATTCATAATTAAAATTAAATGGAAATTATTTCATACTTTTTGGTGCATTTCTTGTTTACCAGTCGATTTGTATTCATAATAAAAATAAAATGGAAATTATTTCATACTTTTTGGTGCTTTTTTTTAAATTGCATTTTTTATTGCATTTCTTTAGTGCATTTTTTCGAAGTAGGTTTAATTTTTTTTGGAAGTTTTTTTTTACAAACGGAAATGAGAACCAAGTTCGACTATGCGAAGGACGAAAATAGTCGAGACTTGGAAAAAAGAGAATGGAGAAAATGAAACGTTGAGGAACGCGGAATCGTTGTCAAGGATGCGATGGCAAGCGAGCTGCCACCACTATATTTTCCAAGGGTATACTCACTGCATACGAGAATAATAAAACCAAGCGAAATTTAGGGGTAGGTGCCGGAATATTACCGTGCTGTTGAAACTTAACGACAGAATTAAAGCACCGTGTTACTAGTGCGACAGGAACGATGTAGGCGAAGATGAAGTTATTTACATGGACGGATCGCGATAACGCCGGCACTACGTCTTGTAAAATGAGTTGTAAAAAATTATGCATCTCGGCGGTTCTATTTCTAATTTATATTTGTACATCGTTAACGCAAACAATGAAGCTGTGCACTTGATTGATTACAACAGTGAAAGATCCGAACTACATCTTTTACAATTAAAGTATGGATACATTATTTTTGTCAGAGCGAAATTATTGAAGAAATAGAGTTTTCTATTTGGTCTCTGATTCTCGCAATCGAAATGATTATTTCGTATGAAGATCTACCATTCACTTGTTACGTCTGGACGGTTTTGTGCACTTGCAACACATACATATAACATGTATAAAATGTAATAGAACAAACCGGGCAACGATGTTTGCGAACTTCTTGATTTATTTTTCGCTGTCTAAGGTCCGCGTGAGTTTCCGCGCGTAACACGTGTCTGTGGAAATAACTACAAGAAAATGTGATTTCGCGCGGCGGTTCTATAGTCTATTTACGACTCTCGATATTCTATTTTAAGACAGGAATACGCTTTCTATGGTCGTCCCATTTACGTTTCCTTTATGCTAGTTCTCATAAAAAGAGTGATGGAGTAGTAACGCCGTGGGGGAGGGAGGCACATGTTTATTTACCACCAAGGGAGGCGTTGTAAAAAAGTTATTCTTTGCGATTTTACGCATCGCCGAGATACATGTATACGTTCATACAAGCTGTTCCTTCGTACACGTGCCTGAAGATATTGTTGAATATCATAATTGACGTATATAGTCTCCTTAAAAAAATCGGACACCATTAATCTAGGTAAAAGTAACATTTACATAATTTTTTTTATATTATACAATTTACATAATTCAAATAATTTAAATAAGATCATAAAATATGATTATAATAATTGTAATAGTGTGTTATACAGTGCATACAAATATATACAAATGCATAAAATCCGCTGTCTAATGTTTGTATACAGTCAGGGACAATAAAAAGCGGACACCCTTAAAAATCGCATAACTTTTTAGAACAATTTCCTGGTCCAAAGGACTTGAATTTTTTTAAGATGTTAGACCGGCTAGTTCGCTAGAGAATAGGTAAACAAAAATTTATTACGATTGCGATTGGTAGGATTTATACAAAATTTTTAAAAATGATATGTTTTGTCAACTTTTTTATCTGGGCCTGTAACGATAATTTAAGAAATGAGGTTTTATAGTGCTTAAGGGTGAAAGTCGCAGATTTTCACGTTTGTAGCTCATTGCAATGTTGACCGAATTCGATGAAATGTTCAGTATGCATATCAGTTACCGAAATGTATAAAACGAATTATTTAAATTATCGTTGCAGGCCCAGATAAAAAAGTTGACAAAACATCATTTTTAAAAATTTTGTTTAATTCCTACCAATTGCAATCGTAATAAATTTTTGTTTACCTATTCTCTAGCGAACTAGCCGGTCTAACATCTTAAAAAAATTCAAGTCCTCTGGACCAATTTCTACTTTTAGTAGAAACATCTATTTACTGCTATTACTTTAAAAATGATTGATTAATTTTTTTTATCTCGAGTCCACATCTCCATCTCCATTATCGCCACCTAAACATGTAATTATGATTAAAAAAGTAATCAAAAAATGGGTACAATGGAAACAGGGCTACAAGAATAACGGGCTTGCTGCAGATTTCACCAGTGCATCGAAAACAGCGTTAAATGAGGGGTAAATCCAATCAAGGGACTTTGATGTTCGCCACCTCCAGTTCCGCGTCGGATTAATGATCCGGAGATGAAACTAAGGCGAACTGCATCGTCGCGTGAAGTTTTGACGGAAGATTGTAATAATCGCTTCATGGAAATGTCAACCCCCGCTTTAACAAAGTACCCTGTTCGGCATGTTCACGAAATAACCCTTTAACCCCCCCCCCCCCTAACTCGTCCTGTCCGCGTTCCTCGAACGTGTCTATCCACCGCGCGAGATTGTTCAAATCCCGTTAAACAGAATATTTCAGTTTACCAAAGTCGTATTTGGCGGAAATTCCCTGCGCGAATTTCCGAAAGTTGCTGCAAGTGGGCGCAACGTGTCAGTTAGGTGTTTAATTTAAACATCATGGTAGTCGCTTACGGGGCTGTAGTTTCTTGAAATTAGTATGAAACTTTCGGCATGCTTGCCCCATGATTTTTGCAAAAGTTGATTTAATTAAGTCAATATAAAGTTAACGGGGATCCGAGAAGTTAAATTAATCAACCGTTCAAAGTTTCACTCTTGCCAGTCGCTCTCGCCTTTGCTGCAAACAGCAAAATAGAAATAATAATATTTGAGCTGACCAATTTCGAAGTGACTTTATCGTGTATTTTGTTTACCGTTTTAATACGTTTTATACATTTTAATACACTTGTTTTCTATATACAATTTGAACACATTTGCGTTCTAAAATCGGACATTTCATATGCAACAACTTAACCAGTTAACCAGTTAACAGTTCGACGTGTATACACGTCAATCGAAATCTCTACTGCGTTGCACTAACAATAACCTTTTCAAGCATGAATTATTAATTTTTTATCAAATAAAAATGTAATCCTTCCTCGCTTTTCGTAAAATTTATAATAGGACCATTCGCCCTGCGTTCGACGTGTACACTCGTCAGTGCTTGATTCTTAATATTTACTAATTTTAATTTTTACAACTAAATTCCACAGTTAAGAGGTTAATATATTTCAGACTGTTACTAGTCGTAATCTGGAATAAAAATTATTCGCCACAGTATGAATATTATTTTAAAAAACTGTCTAAGCCCATTACCCTTCAAACGTTATGGCCTGCAGTAGTGAGTAATTTTTAGCGTAATTCGCTGTGTCGCACAGTTAGTTATTGATCGCAGAAAATGTACTAGCATATCGTCGGTGATCTGCACGTGCCCTTAAGTCGACAAACAAACCTCTTTCAAATAAGAAAGGTAAAACGAAGGGAAGAGAAAAACCACGGAGAACGCGGTTTGCGAAGCGGGCGCACGCGAGAAATTCGAACTGTATTTTTAGGTGAACTAAACTGAACAAGTTTATATGTATAGAATAACACGATGAAAAAATTTCTTTTTTGTGAAATATCTCAGGAACAATGAACGACACGAAGAAAAAGTTCCAACGAAAGCTGTATGGTATTGTTGCGTCTACCAAACTGTGTAAAAAGATATATTTTTTTAAATACATCTTTCCATTTTTTTTTCATTTCTTCTGCGGTTACACTTCTGTTGTTGGAACACCCTGTATAAAGAAGATTTTCCGCAAGAAAACCGGTCGATACGCTGAAGAATGAATAAAAATAGGACGCGGAAGATAAGAAGAGAAGTCCATAGAAGTTTCCACGACCACGGGGAATCACCGTCTGGATAGGAGGCGGGAAGGAAATTACACTGAAGGATTACTTCAACAGATTTTTGTCCAGCTTTCGTCGTCGGTCTCGATCGTCACGTCATTCCGCGGGGCACGTACTATGTCTCTTTCTAGAAAGGCGAATTGTCTGTCGTGAAACTTCAGACGTAACTCCACGTTTGCTCCGAGAGAGAGAACCGCGCCGCAGTGGGGCTCCGGTTTTTCTCATAAAAATGGTAAAACGGAGAAACGCTTTCTCGTTCAGCCTACGGCAGACAATTATTTCCTTTGAAAGATTATACTAGTAACCAAGACAAAAGAAATTATAGGGAGAAACGTCTACTGAAAGACATTCCACGTTTTTTTCCCCGTCAATGTTAACAGCCCGACGGCCATTGTAATTTGACGATATCGTATTTGTGGGCAGTCTGCGCTGGAAATTCGAGACGGAGACTTCCGGAGAAGTTCTTAATGAGTTTGATGCTTTGCGTAATTAGCTTGGCCACATTATACGAATTTTATATTCGTTGTTTGTCATTTTAGATCAAATGCAAAACGGTAAAAATGTTTCAAGAAACTAGAAACACTGTTACATTATATGCAACTTACTAAAATGATTAGGGAACGAAATAAACAATATATTGTTGGGTGTATACAACTTTTTTCTTGCATCTATGTATTTGGGGCAGCTGCACAATATGTGTTCTATGCTGATATTAGGTGAAGTAAAAAGTTCTGAGCGTTTTTCGCTTTATTTATAAAGTGAAAAACGCTCAGAACTTTTTACTTCACCTAATATTAATGTTACAACGGTCGCAAAGTCTTTTGGTTCTTGAAAGTGATTTGGTTCTTTTATAATGCTGATATTTGAAAAGTTGCACCGACTCTACCGCGAATTGTTTTCTCTTTCTTAATTAAATTCATCAAGTACCATTGATTGATCGCGGAACACTATACAATGAACGACCGTAATAGCAGGGTATTGTGGGATATTATCGGAGCGTCGGTACCGTGTTTCTAAATTATCGAAGGGCTAACAGGCCCGTATTCGATCTCACAGTCGTTAGCGAGCTGCGAACTGATTCCTGCGGCCGAGTAATTCGAAATATCAATTAAACGCCGCTTCTTTTCGCGGGTACGAGTTGGAACAGTAATTTGTCGAGGAAATAGCCTCGCCGCGCCGGTGCCGCGATAGAAATCAATTTCTCCGTTGTCCATCCATCCTGCCTATAATTCCTTGTGCATTCGATGGCTACTCTGATAGCGTCGTCCTAATCCGATCCTACTTGGTTTACACGGCGGCGAGTCGAATTTAATCCGCATCTAGTTCCGCACGAACACGCTGCAACCGGTTGAAGGGCTTCCCGTTTGCCGTTGGATAGAATCGAACGGCGACCCACGACCCACGGGTATTATTAGACGGTATGTCGCGCGCAAACTTTCCCAATTCGTCCACTTATGCTGCTTGCTCGACACATTTTCGCCGAATTTTTACCGAGCACACAAAACACGAGGCGCGTCGGAAAACTATAACGAAGCAGATATATCGTTTCACGGAAATTCATCGAGGCATCCATGCCTCGATATTTGATACTTGCGCATCTCTACCGTCAGCATTGATCTCGATTCCAGCCAGATTTAACCCGTTACACTACGGAATTATTTTTAACCGACTTCGAAAAAGGAGGTGGTTACTCAATTCGATCTGTATGTGCCTTTTTTTCTATGTATGTTCATCGATTACGCCGAGGTGGATGGACCAATCGGAACGAAACCTTTTGCATCTTGTAGAGTATGTTCCCGGGATGGTCCCGTGCAGAAAACATTTTACATTTATTTATCAATTACGATTTTATTTGCGAAAATGTAGGGTGGTGATACCGTCGTGAACTCCGCTGAATGTTAGACATTAGGAACAGTAACGTCGTTGACAGAGATAAAAAAAAGTGTGAAATAAAAAAAAAACTTAAAAAAAAAAATTAAACCGACTTCAAAAAAACGCACTGAAAAGTATAAAATAATTTCCATTTAATATATGCGAATACACACGAACTTAAATACAATACAATCTTTTCGGAGGCGGCGCAAAATTGAAAATTTTCGACACTGGAAATTACGAAAATCCTTAAATTGTTCTAAATGCTAATATATTTATATTTAAATAATATATTTGAGCGCCGCCTCCGAAAAGATTGTATTGTATTTAAGTTCATGCGTATTCACATATATTAAATGGAAATTATTTTATACTTTTTAGTGCGTTTTATTGAAGTCGGTTTAATTCTTTTTTTAAAGTTTTTTCAATTTTCTTGCCAACTACTCCCTACCACAGTATTTCATCGATAATTCTCCCGAACACGGGTCTGCCCAGGGACAATTACCCGCCAGCCATACTATTCTTTGACTTTTGCCTCGGTCGCCGAGAAATGTAAACATAACAAATCCGAAACAAGACTTCTTTATTTCTCATTGATGGGACTTCGATATTTGTGGCATTATATGTAATTCCAATTATATTTACTTGTGTAATGAACGATGAAAGTTTTCGACGCAAGGAAGGACAGCCTATGGGAAAGAAAGAGGCGCGGAAAGTCGCAACGCGCCGACACAGTTCCCAGAACATCCCATACGCTGTTCCTCCCTGCGTTCGAGACTTTCATCGTCCATTATACAGGGTGTCCCAAAATTCGTGAAAATCCCGAAAGGGGGTGGTTCCTGAGACCATTTCAAGCGACATTTTCCTTTGCAAAAATGTTATCCGCGGCTTTGTTTAGGAGTTATTAACGAGAAAATGTCTATTGGCCGACTGTGACAACTCGCGTCTAGGTCGCGCTCTGATTGGTCCGTGTTTTTCGTTAATAACTCCTAAACAAAGCCGCGGATAACATTTTTGCAAAGGAAAATGTCGCTTGAAATGGTCTCAGGAACCACCCCCTTTCGGGATTTTCACGAATTTTGGGACGCCATGTATAAGTAAATATCATATCGGAATTGTATCATATTTGGTATCATTTTCATGAGAAAAATGCCACGAATATGTTGGTCAAATTTCCATTAAAAAAAAAAACAATTATAATATGAACGATGTATTTGGCGTTGTATTAATCGTCTATTATCCATAAAAATTGTTTCCACTTGATAATTCTAACAGTTTATGCGATCTAAAGCCAGCAGCAAAATGAAAATGTCCTATTACCGCACCCTTAAACGTTGAAAGCGTTAAAACATCGCCTCGCACGTCGACACCTCGGACGCAGCCTTGTTGGTAACCGAGTCGCGCCATATATTCCGCAAACCTTTTTTCCAGCGGTCTGAGAGCTAGAATGCGCCAGTTAGCATCGTGGGAGGAATTTTTAATTTAACCGGGGGTGACAGTTCGCGTCAGTGGCACGGAAAAAGGGACCTCCTGGCCCGACCGCCTTATGGCACTTCTTTTTCGTACGTGGGAAGCTACGCTCCCCGTCTCGCTTCCACGCGTCTCCATAACGTTCTCTTTTCTCCTTGTTCTCCCTTTTCTCTTTTTTTTTTCGAACGCACAGGGTGGTCCCCGAGGGTCTCGCACATATACATACGTGAACGTAGGAAGTAAGCATGGCTGGGTTCTCCGCGAAGGCGATCCTGTGCCTGCGACCGGTGTGCAACCTGCAACCGTACAGTTATAACGTTTGCTAGTAATACCCAACTGATTTCCCATATGGCGCCACTGAGTGCCGGATTCCCGGCCAGGTGAGAGATTCCACATCGATGCGTGAGATCGTTTTATTCTCACAGAGATATATCAGCGAACCGGGGCCTACCACGATTTCAGCTTTTATTTATTGTTCGTCTACGCGCGAATATACCGGGTGGACCGCATACCGCGGACAACCGATTAGGAAGTAATCTGTTACACCGACCCTTGTCGAGGTTGAGAGTCTG
Source organism: Lasioglossum oenotherae (assembly GCA_028455765.1). Taxonomy (NCBI): domain Eukaryota; kingdom Metazoa; phylum Arthropoda; class Insecta; order Hymenoptera; family Halictidae; genus Lasioglossum; species Lasioglossum oenotherae. The sequence goes on along the minus strand of CM052299.1, from coordinate 5,427,004 downwards.
TGAACGAAAGTTGCTGGATTCGCGTTTAAAGAAGGATGGTGGGATCGGCCGAACTTCGGACGTTGAAATAACTCTTACTCACTGTTCAATTGCGTTATACTATTCACAAAGAACGTTTATTTGTTATGGTGCTATGGTGTAGCTATAGCCCACAAAACCGAAACTTCTCGCAGGGGAGAGATGAAATTTACAAGATGAGGGAGGACAGAGGAGATTTAACCGTAACTTTCGAAAGGTGCTAGATCGTGTTTAATTCGCGTGTACTCACAGAGGAGGTTACAAGGAACAACCGAAATTACGGCTGCGGGTCCTATTTACAGGAATCGGTGGGTACCCCCACCGTACATACATACATGGGAGCTCGCTTCGAGGTGTCTGTTCGCCGTGTTACTGTCGAGACGACAAGGGGGGGTTCGCGCGACGCCGAATCTTTGAAAGACCGCAAATCGTATCTAACATAATCCGAAAGTCAGCTAAAAAGTAAAAATAAATACTAAAAAATAATACAGTTTTCCCTCCGAGAGTGATACAACCTCGGCCCTCTGGGGTATCAATGATTGTATAGGTTAAAAATAAAGAAGAGTTAGATATCGATCGTCAGTCCTTAATTTTTGGAGTAATAGTAATATTTTTCTCGGCGCTATGGTTCGATCAGTTTTCTACATTAAATTATGGTTATTGGAACGAAAAGAAAGGTGGTGTGTTTCGTCCTAAACACATTGTATAGGTTGTTTGTTGTCTCGTAAGTTTTAGTTTCATTTTTGATTCTTGTTCCATGCAACTTTTACCGCACATATTTGTGGGACTATTCTTTCTGGGTCTAATAATTTTGCATTTTCTTCACACAATCCTGTAGACCCGGACGAGAAAATGCCGGAAGTCCAAGTTTCAATTTTAGGAATCCACTGGTTCAAAAGTTATGCGTGTTTAAAGTTCAGTGATTTTAAGTATTTTTGTGCAAGCACGAGCTGATGTCGGTAACATAGATTTCCCAGCGTAGTCGGGCCATCAACCAAAGGGTTCGTTTGCTTTAGTATTAGTAATTAGTAGACTGCGGATGTTTATGCATTTTCCAATTTTTCTAGACAACTTTTAAGAAAGTGGAATGAAATATAGAATCCTATTTTTAAGGAGAAAACAGCCTTTGTAGATCTAAAAGAAATAAAAATTATACACAATTCTATCGAATTTTATATTCTAGCCTTTTTTGAACATTTTCATAAGCTATAAATGCTTAAAGATCCGCAGTCTCACTGGACTAATTACTATCAGTATATGCAAAAAGTAGAATCGGTAGACCATGATCAGACGCATCAGCCGATTCCTATCTACACTAATGTCTCCATCGACGCAAAAGCCTGGGGGGGATTCGGTTACGTCGAGCGTAGATGGGTAGCTATTTTCTTGAGCTTCAAAGACCGAGCCGAACGTAGAACGCAGAGAAAAAAAATTTGATTGTTTCTTTTCAACTCACTTCTGCGTGGAGAATTACTTCCCAATCGATCGTCCACGGTATACGGAACACCCTGTACAGTGGCGGACAAATGAATTCGGACACAAACATTTCTCGTTGTGCTCGTTGCCTTTCGATCGTACAAATGTTTTGCTTCGCGGGGTGTTTGCATGTAGACCCGCTGCAACTGTGGCGAAAGTTACAGAGAGCTACGTTCCGTAGTACACAAAATAAAATAGATTTGTATACATAGTTTGTATAGATTGGATCCAAGAAATCTTCGATATTCAAATTGTTATATTTTCGTGAAGAATAATAATTGATACAACCATAAGCCAGGACTGATTTTAAAGCTTAATGTTACTGGATCATGCATCAATGTCTTAAATACTGGGAAAAGCATAACTATGTACTGTTGTTATGTAAATATGCGTTTAAATATGATTATATTATGAAGGGAAATAATTTTCCAGAAACAAAAAATTTATTTTGGAATATAATGCACATTTTAATTATTTCCTGGGGTCTCGATTGCATCCAGCGAGCTTTAATTTATCCGGCCTGTTTGTCTCCCGATCAAGCCGGTTAATCGAGGTCCTACTGTATTCGCTACTTCAGAAATTAGGAGCATAGACTTCAAGTCAGTACTACTAAAAGGAAAGTTTTATCCCAGATAGCACACGACGTCTGATCGAAAACTTCTCGAAAAATACATTCAGATATGTATAATAACACGAAGACGTCTTTGTGCAAATTTCATGCTGCATATAAAAATCTGCAGTAAATAAATCCAGCTAATTTGTTCAAATAGACCTGAATTTAAATAATCAATGAACATCAACGAAATCAATAAAAATGAAGAAAGATACACCAACGAAACTACAGTTTATTAAAACTAGACTGCGGATCTTAATGCAAAATAAAAAATGTTTGCATTCATTGCGACACACAGGAGCCAAATAACAAATTCATTCTTCTTTTAATTATCTTATCAAGGTGAAGCTAATACACTGCTGACCTTGAATCTTTTTAATACGACCACTGCTTTAAATTGTACGTGTCATAAATTTTTTCGTCATAAATGCATAAAATCCGCAGTCTGATTATAACATATCAGCAAGCAGAGAGAAAGATGAACAGAATAAAATCCATATAATAATATAAGGAGAAGAATAATACAAATTGGCGAGTGCATTCGAATAAGTATCATTATTTCCTGAACGCTTCTTATTTTCCAGACCGGTGCAATTCGCCTCGTAGCAAATACACAAAAGACTCGACTGGCGACAGCTCGGAAGCACAATTGTTAAATACGACAAATCGCGAGCAATAATGATATAACCAGCCGTTTGTAAAATGATCCACGATATCATCGCATCGGAGAGAGGCAGTGATGCTTAATCCGGCATAGAAATCGCCTCGTAAACAATACGAAATAAAAGTCGTGACTCCGGGCGAGTAGCCCGCCGTGGCCGATCAAGCGATGCTCGGCGTTCGTAACGCTCGAATTTGCGTTCGGCTCGTGTGACGACGAAATAAAAGAAAGAAAGAAAAAGAAAGGAAGAACGAAAACGTAGGGAAACGGCTCCGTTGCCGATCGAGAGATCGTTAGAAACTAATTGCAATCCCACCACGTGTCTCCTCCTCGACGTTCCGGCGGAACGCTTTAATTTCGCGTGGTTTTCAGCCGGAAATCCACCGGTAACCGGTTCGCTCGAGTGTGTCGATCGTGGCCCATTATTGCTAACAAATGCGCGACGGAATTGAAATCAATGGCTGCCCGATCCTTCCCTTCCGTCCCCCGTTCCGCTCCCCTGCCCATATCTCCCCGCGTTTCAGCGCACACACACAGCTCATGGAAGAACAAAAAAAATTTGAGAGTCGAAATTATATCGCGTGATTTCAATTAAGGCTGTCGGCCAAGCGTAAGCAATTAGAATGTCCATTCTACCGCGTGTTCTCAATCACTATTTAAGCTGGCCCGGAAGAGCACTGATTCGATTATCGGGGAAAATAAGAGTTGAATTTGACGGATAACCTTCAAGTGCTATCGATCATCTTTTAAACATGAGCGCGAGCAGCTTGTACCGGGTGCTTCCAAATTATATGTCGGGCAAACACTCCGGCGTGACTCTGCACCACTCGATCGGTGGGGATCCATTGAACAAAAACTTCCGGCACGATTCATCTTAACCTCGAATCTTGAGGCAAACTTTTCGCATTGCATCGTATAGCACTCGTCGCGACGAATAAAATTTATTCGACAATTTCGACGCTTTTTCCAGCTGTTGTTGCGTATTTAAGTTGCGTATTTCAGCGAATAAAACAACGATAGGAGGAAAGTATGTTTCCAACATTTGAGCATTAGATTTTAAGGTTCCGGAAAGTTGAAAACGTCAGCGGTAAGAACCAATTAATCGCCCCACGAGCAGTCGACGACGCTGTTGTCGCGGCTAATGAAGTTCTTCGTTCTGGATCGAGATTTATTCTCCAATACCAGATGCCAAACTGTCATCGACTGGACTGTTGCCAGCGGGTGCGGCCATCCGGATGAATATTTAATGTTCGGTCGCGCAATTCTGTAGGCCGTGCAATATGTCACTGCACATTTTACTGTCATAGGGGATCGCGGCCCTCGAATGCGTGGCTTCATTTCACGCATCGTGTAAATACCGGTTACGCGTTCGGGGAGATGTTCGACAAAGGTGTACGACCCGGATAAATAGAGAGAGAGAGAGAGAGAGAGTGAAATCGATATCGGACCACCTTGTCCAAAGCTGCTATTTTTTTTCGTTTTCAAAAAATCAATTTTTTTGCATTTCCTTCAAGCGTACGTGTTGCAGAATATGTTAGCAATACAATTACAATACTATGTACATATACAATACATATACAATATACAATACATATATAGAATACAATACAAACAAATACAAGTACAAATAGTTTATCCTGCAAGTGCGTTTTTCTCGAAACTGTTGCTTTTCAAATCACACTCTATAAAGATATATGTAGCACGTGCAATTTTTATAATTTTTACTTTAAAACAATAACTTGTCTTCTCCAAATGCCCATAAACAAGTGTGCAAAATTTCAATCCAAAAGGTTCAGTGGTTCTCCCAAAAATGTTCATGAAAATCAGTGAAAAAATGTTCTCGAAAAGCAGAACACCCCCTTCAATGATTTTCTATCGATTGCGGCAGTCATCGTTCCCTTTTCCGGCATGCTTTTAATCCAGCCGTACGTTCAGCTTCCGACGTTTATCTTCAACGCGAGATTAAAAATGCTCCGTCAAACGGCGTGCGCGATTTCAGATAGATAAGAGAGCGCTTTTAGCGATAGAAACGTTCGGCGTGATCGATATGCTTATCCGCGTTCGAATCATTTCGTACGTTTGAGAATAATAATGTGAATTCTATTCGCGTGTTTGTTTCTGAATAAACGTTTTTTGTATTTATGTATATGTATGTATTTATAAACGTCACATCCATTTTGCGGTTATCAGTGACCGAATTTACAAACGTTGATACATGAGCGCGGAATTCCAGTTATAAAATTATAATGTAAATTGGGATTTTAAATTGCGATTTATACGTAACACATATTCCCCGTTTTTTTAGAAGTCAGCTTATACAGGGTGGTCCACGCAACTTGTTCACAAAAACTATCTCCAGAAAAGTTGTATGATTTGAAGGGATATTTGCGTTGTTATTTTCCGTCTTTCACAGCAGGTTCGATGTAACGACAACGTTTTCGATCTTCTTTCTTATTTATTCTATAATACGATTGACCTGAAACATGGAGACTAACGCGTCGATCCCATGTAGAAGAGATTGTTTATCGCGCCTCGGAAGTACCCGGCATCAACATAGTCTCATAGAATGTAAAACAGAAATTGATTTTGTTTATCCCTAGAGTGGACAGAAAGTTGCGAAGAAATACAGGGTGTCCGAAAAATAACGAAGAACCTTGAATAGTGTAATTCTTTCCTTTCTGAATATGTTCTCCGCGGCTTCGCTAAGGAGTTATTATATGTATTAACGAGAAACGTGGACCAATGAGGCCCGTGTTCTTCGTTAATAGCTCCTTAAGGGGTTAGGACACAGAGATATTTTACCACGTTCTTATTAGCTCGCTTTCTTGTTTGTTTGTTTGTTCGGTGGCAAATTTTGCAATTGATTTTAAACCAACTTCCTGGCGAGCTAGAGACTTGAAATCGGTTACATGGCTCAGAACTGGATGTTCTGAGGAAAATCGAAAAATTGTTGTTGTCTTAAACAGTAGTCTCAAGAACTGAAACACAAAATCTTATATTAATCGAACATTCACTTTTTTCTACACTGTTGTTTTAAAATCTTATATTTTCCCCCATTCGTTACTGTGTCCGAACCCCTTAAGAAAGCCGCGGAGAACATTTTCAACAAGGAGAAAGAAATACAACATTCTCGGGGACACCCTGTTTAAATCTTGAAATCTGGGCCAATTTATTCTGGACCACCCTGCACACATTATTCGACCGAAGAACTTTACGACGGAAATATTCTAACGTGCTGGTCCTCGACCGATGCACGAGCCGATCAAAAGAGACAGACAAAAAAAGCGAGAGAGAGAGAGAGAGGCTCGGTCGCGCGAGATTAATTAAATAACCTAAAAGCTTCCGTACGGTTCTATCTGCGTTCCCTGCTCGTTCATCCGCGCAGCAGATCGTACCTAATCCCGATGGAATTCGCGGGATCGTTCGGAAAAAGAACAAAGTGACTCGCCGCCGTGTCGCGTTTTACCACGACGATCGAAGGGTGCAATTAAGTGTGCGCCCCGGCGTTGAGTGCGAGAGCTACGCTCTCTCGCGCGTATTGCAATTTGTATGGAAATATGAGCTGGCTTCGAGTTTCGTAGGCCGTGGCTGAGCGCGTTCAGATATATATTCCCGGCACAGAGTGCATTTCCTGTATGGTATCGCGAGCCTCACCCTCTCGTTATCATGCGGAGACGGCCCGGTGGCCCGCCCCACTCCCACCCCCTTACATCGTCCCAACACACGAATGCTAGGGGGATGACGAATACCTTCCCATACCCAGTGTGCCTCTATTCTTGATGCAAATGGCCCTTTTCACGCAGGCCCACGTCAATACCTAATGTATTTACCATGGCGTTCGCGGATAGACGCAGGAAAACGCTACGCCGCGCCGCACAGTGGTCTAAAACGCGAAATTTAGTGACATTTTGCCCAAAAACCAATTGTATCATATAGATATCTGTTGAGTGTTTATTGCTTTCTAAATATCCATCAACCTCGAAAATGAAAATATTAATAAAATTTAATAAAAACCATTACTGTAACAAACCGTTAAAGTTGGAAGTTTTGAAGATAGCCTTTCTCATGGAAAAAATTTTTCTTTTCTTCTTTAAGATGCCTTGACGATCCTATTTAATATTTTCCTTCGAATTTCTTTTTAAATTAAAGGTTTATCTTTAAGCTGTAAATTACCATTTGTCAATTGAAAATTAGTATTTGTAATGCATTAAAAATGTCACGCTAAATGTGATGAAGAAAATATGCAAAATTATCAAGACTTCGCAAGGAATATCTTTTGAGTCATAAGAGGTCATAGAATTTGACAAAATGGAATATTTTCAGCATACTTTCCTCTATGTAATCGTGCAAGAATCATTTCCTAGCTCGTCCTATATCAAAAGTTATTATTGTTTAAAGCCGTCCGTGCGACTGTGCATATTGGTACTCGCATCCATCGCCGGGACTCCGTGACGACTAAGAAACACTTTAGACCCTAAACACTTCAAATCTTTATGCTATGTTACAATGTTTTTAGCGTTATATTCCATGTTTTTTCCTTTTTATTTAAATTTTGTTTATTTATGCATTAGTTCAGTATTACCATCGTTTAGTGCAGTTTATATTAATATACAAGGAGAATTAAGTATAATTCTCCGAACGTTGTATACGTTTTAAACAATCATCTTATACGACCGTTTCTCCCACCAATATTCGAAAAAAAATGCTATCGATGAATTCGTTTGCCCGATCGACAGTTTCACGCCTACTCCAAACTTATATTGTTGTCATTTATTAAGAATGGAGGCGTTCCGTACAAATCTGAATTTATTATATTTATTATTGTTTACATTTCACTTTGTGCTGTATACAGGTACCATGGATTGTGAATTTATAAGGATCAGATTTTTCTCCGGAGGCTTTGTAAAATCAAGAAACAAGTTTTATTCGAATAGCGATTTCTCAAAAATTTAGAAGAATAATATACTGACTAAGCTGGATGTATTCCGTTCCAAAAGAATTTACCAAAAGTTCTTAAATTTGTAAATATGTTTAAAAAAATAGTAAAAAAAGCTATTAAATAAACGAAAAATATACCACATTATACATTATTAATAAAGATTACATGTTAATATCTTACACCCCAAATTTCACGTCGATATCTTTAATAGCTCAGAAGTTATACCAAAATGTCACTAAATTTCGCGTTTTAGACCACTGTGCGCCGGTGTATTGGTCCCTCGTCATCGGCCATCATCATTTTCCGACACCGCTGCTGCGTGTCGATGCTCCGGCGAAACCAGGCCATCGAAAAGTGGGAACTCGATGGCAATTTGCGGTGTTCTGCCGGTGTTTACAGCCTGTTACGATGTTACACTTTCAAACTGAACCCTCATCGGTCCCCCATTTTACCAACTCGATGTGTCCCTCGTCTGTCAAATCGACACCATGCTGAAACATCAGGTGAAATGAAACGGTAAGCAATTAACTTTGCTAATTGTTTCATTGACAATGATGTAATAAAGGTAATCATTTATTTTCCGACACAATTTCGCGGACACAATAATACCATGCGACTTTCGTTCAACTTTTTCTTTATGTAATTTCTTGTTCTTGAGATATTTCACGAAAAACTCGGTTCCCCCGAATAGCGTTTCACCCCGCAGCGTGACGGATCAAGCTCATTCACTGGCTAGCAATTGTGAGCGCGGTGTGCCTGAAGAAGTTTACGCTTCAAAAATCAATTTCTAATTAGGTCAATTTGATTTTACACCATTTATGCTGTGTGAATTGAAACGAATTCGTGGTTACCTATCGCACCGGTAAAAAATGAGCGAGAAAATCAGAAATCTCGTTTTACATTATTCAAGAAAGGCAGGGCAAATTAATCGTTCGATATCGTATGTATACATACGCTGTATACTTTGCTCAATTTCTTAGTGAAAAAAAAAAACCACTTTTTATCGGTCGAAGATCTTCGTCCTGGTCATTTTTCATCATCCGTCCACGTTTTCCGTTCCATCGTAGAACGCCGCCGGGATAATGTATCGTCGACCCGGTCGCTTCAACGAGGAGTTCGTTGTTATTACATTTTTAGGTTATCGCATGTCGTTCCGCGGCTAATCTCGTTACGTGCTCCAGACTATGTTACCTGGGTGTATCGAAACGTCAACAGGAATTTGATTATGAATGCGGAGTGGAATGCGCAATGGCTTGACTTACCAGGACCACGCGTTGTTGCTCAAAGAAGTTGATATTTTCCCCTCGATCCGCACTGTACTTTTCATTTAAATTTCTTATCTATTAAGCCTCCGGCATTGAAAGCATTATTTCCTCGGTGTCGATGTTCCCGCCTTTTATTATTAGGACCTTGAATAAGTTCTCGCTGTTTCTCTTACAAAATAAAAGATTCATTTAAATTATAAGGAACAAAAACATTTCAGTCAAAGTATTAATACATATAGTATAGTATATTCGAGTAATTCCTCCAACTTTTCGTCTTCAAATTTTTCCGGTGCGCCAGAACGTTCTTTATCCTCAAGTTCAAAATCATGATTTTTGAAGCGTCGAAACCAGTCTCTGCATGTCGTATCCGACAAAGCATTGTCACCATAAGTCTCAACAAGAATTCTATGTGCTTCAGCTGCAGATTTCTTTTGAATAAAGTAGTGCAATAAAATTCCCCGCAAATACACTTTATTCAGCACAAAAGTAGACATTTTCAGAACTAAGAAAAAATTACTTTGTTTACACTAAAGTGAACTACCATACACTGAAATTTAAGGTTAGATACACTACTGCCTTGCATGTGTGTTACCATTCGAAATTCCACGAACGGGGTACTGCTACTACCATCTTTGAAGAAACAGCGAGAACTTATTCAAGGTCTTAATATTATTCCTCCATCAACCGGAGTGTACAGGTCGCCGCCAGTTATGTTTCCAACGTTTAGCCACTGTTCCCGTGCACTCCGCGCACTCTACAGAATATTCTCCCCGACCGAAACTTTCTTTTCGGTGTTCAGAAACTGCCGGCAGTGGCGCAAAGTGTACCGAAGAAGGCGCGGAAACTTCTTTCGGATGAGCCGAGCATGAAAAGCTATTGTTCTAAGCAGAACTATTGTTCCGTGGAGAAGTGATCCTCTAGAGGATTTCACGGATTCGCTTTAATCGCGCATAGCTCTCGGAAGATATGCATTATAGTAAGGGCTCTTGTTGTTTCTATAAATCTTTGACTCACAACTGTACAGGGTGTTCCAAAATTATATGTCTCCCGACCACTATGAATCGCGTGATTCTGCACCTCCAGACTGCTCCTCCTCTGTTTTCAAAAAATGGACCGCAACGTTGACCTTGACGCTTTTTTCAAAGACAAACATTTTTTTAATTTGCATTGGGATTTCTCAAGGGAAGGGTAAGAGACATTCTTATATCGAACCAAAACGAAAATGAAATTATTTGTAGATATACAGGATGGTGCAAAATTATGTGTCGTCTTTTTTCAAGGTCAAACATTTTTCTCATTTGCATCTTATGGCAGTCATCGCGACGAACAAAAGTCTCGAAGGAACTGTAGTTCTCAAGTCAACCGTTCTCTCAGAAAACAACTTTAAAGTTTCGCGAACTGTTTTATTCCATGTGTCTACAGGGTGTCCCATAATCGTGATGCAATGGTTACTGTAGTTTCGACAACAGTATATAACTTTTCACGTAATCTTCGGGCGTGTGGAAATTAATATTTTCGCTTGCGTGTGCGACGCACAGTGGGCCAGATCGCCGCGCTAGCTGTTCACGCCTATTTCACCATTATTTCGAAATATAAAGACCACATTAAATAGGTCGTTGGATTCGTCTTGGCGTCAGCTATAACATTATTGAATAAGAAATATATAATTATAAATAAATATTGGAGGTGACCAGAATTTTTTATTTAAGAAAAGAAACTATTCAAATTTTTTGTATTGAGATTTGTGGAAGACTGAGTACTGATTACTTTTTGTAGGAAACATTTTTTTGTCATACCTCCGGAAATGTTTGAAAACTCGTGTGAATAATGAATAATATTTGAAAACTGGCTGTTCACCATTATTTCAAAACATAAAGACCACATTAAATATATCGTTGGATTCCTCTTGGCGTCAGCTATAACATTATTTAATAAAAAATATGCATATATATCCCACGAGCAAGTTTTGCATACCAGTTCTTTATTCGATAATGGGGTAAAGCTATGTAAGCTTCTAGTGCCTCTAATTGGTAATGTTTATCAATGGTGGTATAATCAAAAAAATTCATAAGATAGGTCTGGCGTAGATCTTTACACTCTTAAGAGCTGCTGAGTGGTCGTCAATGCAATCTCGTGCAACGCGACTCGCCGCGGAATTGCGTGTCACGCGACGCTTTAAACCAACATAATTTCCATGCTTGGGTCGATTTGGGTGCGAAATTTGCAGGATCTTTTAGAGGAGACGTTACTGCAAATGTTCCACTTTGTTAGAGCACGACACTATGTAACACTTTTAACTTATCCCGTGTCAAAGGTGACAAAACTTCGACAGTATTCCTTAGTTGACTAAGTATTTTCTTTTATAACAAATTATGAACATTAATGTTTAGTTCCCGGTGTGTTCTCAACATAGATATACATTCTTCATACAAAAAGAAAATTGGGCACTTAATCTTCAGTAGGTTTTCCAGGACAGCGTTATGAAGAAATGGAATTTTTTCGGTGATAAATTGCATCTGAAAAAGTTTGATCTTTGAACGCTTATTGTAACGAGAGTTTTTAATAACTTTGATTAATATTATCGGTTTCGAATGTAATGGACATTTAAGAAACGTTGTACATTCGTCAAAAATCGATATGAGGACTTTGATTTTTTAGCTCATGAACAGCTAGCGCGTCGATCTGGCCCATTGTGCGACGCTGCAAAATTGATTATTACGGAAACTAGTCCAATGAACAATAATTGCACGTTTCAAAGTAACCACAATGGAGCGACAGCTGTGGTCATTGAATCGATGCCAACTCGTACGGAGGTTACACAGACAGGAATAGCTTGGAGGAAAAATCGTTATGCATGATCGACGAGTTATAGCGAGTTGCGCTTTTGGTCCGTCGTTGACCGCTAATTACAGAGTAATCCCGAAATGGAACAGCGTCCGGCAGTTCTCGATGAAACACCATCGCAGAGACGGGACCTTCTGTCGCGAAATCGCCGATGTTTAAGTATTATTAATAATTATTAATACTATTGATAAAAGCTTTCACTGTTTAAAAAATCCAGACCAGATTTTTTCATTAAGAAATAATAGCACTATTGGCGCCACGAATTCAGAATTATTTTTAAAGCCATAAACCGCGCAGCTTCATTTCCTTTTTATTCCCGTCCGAAAGTATTATTGCTTTGAAATTCTCTTTTCTATCAGCAAGCAAAATTTCGACATTTTTGACGGATGGGTGACTGCCAAATCCATCTTTCTTCACATGGAACCTAGTCTATTGTACTTTTCGAATGCTCGGCGATTCGACGTTTCCACAAAAAAATGGCTCGATATCCATTGGCAAGTGAAAAATTTATAGGTGCAGAAATACTTTTCCGTTCAGTCAAAAACTGTTACTCTTAACTAACATCATACAGCCTGCTTTTTTAATTCGGCACACTCTTAAATTTTCGAACAAATAATTTCGTTTCATCGTTTTTCTTCGACTCACTTTTCATATTTTTACAATGTCAACTCTAAAACAGTTTAAGGAGCCAGGCTATATAAATCCGCGATGATTACTCGCAAACAATAGTTAAAACACGTTGTTCAAGAAAATAATGAACCTCGATAAATAAAAGTGTCATTTTAATTTGAAAACTGTGTATATATTTTTGTGATTCGAAAATGTGAAATTGACTTTCTTGTAATATTGTGGAAAAGAAGCCTCCGTTTATTTTCCGACAGTTTTGGGACCCGACCCACGTTTTTCGTTTTAAATCTTACAAGTATTTGCGTAGCTGTTCAAAATTCACAATCACAAATTTTCAGGATTATCTGTACGTGGTTAGGAGTCTGTAGGGGCTAGGAAAAATTATTTTATACTTTTCAGTCCGTTTTAAAAACGTGGTATTTTTAAAAAATTTATTTTTATGTAAATAATTATTTCTCAGTGTAACAGTTAGAAGAAAAGCCCAAAGCCAACTCGAGAGATCGTGTTTTCGATTAGGATGCTCTTGATGGCATGATACAGGTGGCATAGAGGGTTCATAGGGGACACGTAGGTCGATCGACAAAGGCGGATCCCGGATATGGTATCCGTGATCTTGCTGAAAAACAACGAACGCTCCGAGCGATTCGACATTGTTGAAAAACGACGCCCTGCCCCAGGAGCGCGTGAACGGGAATTGAATTATGCAGAGTGAGAGAGGTGGGATGCATAAGAGTTATCAACGACTAAATAGGGGATGGCTCGAGGGGGTTCGGAGTTCGAAAAAATTGGACGATGCCAGATTAAAGTAGAACGAAGTTGAAGATTTCGACTGGTGAGACGAAAGCCGCGTGAGGGAACGGTAGATAAAGTAAGAAATCCGAGCGAAATGATCCGCTGAATGTTAAAGAGATGGACGTGAACAACTGTGCAAATTGGGAGAGAAAGTTAGCTGGGAGAATCGCTGTAGAATTTCTACCTTGATCGATATCGAAAAGCTTCCTCCTCAAAGGAACTGGAAAATACACTTTAGGGGATGTTAATCATAGTTGGGCAAACATTTAATCAAAGATTGACGAATAAGTTTCTACTTGAATCGTGAATCGCAATTAACAATTAAACTCTTACTTTAGTCGTTAATTGCGGTTAACGGTTACATTCTTATCAATTGTAATCGTCAATCGGATAATTGATTAATGATTAACTGCTGAAATCTCGAAATGAAATACGGAATCAAAACTGTATGCATACTGAAGAAAATGGAACTGTCAATGAGTTTAGAATATGAGTTTATTTATGAATCAAATAAAATTGATCGATTTATTATAAATGTACATAAATTGCTATTATAAATTTCGTTTGGACATAATTCAATCCTCAACTTCAAATGTATTGTACCATATATCGTTGTCTTTGGAGGTTCGCATGATTATCATAAAAAGTTACAGTTTTCTGGTAGAATGACCACGAAGTGTTTCAGCCTGGTTATTAATGAACTGATTTTAAATATAAAAACTTAGATAAGTTTGAACGTTTCTTCTTAGTCGGCTGTCTTGGGAAATTACTTCAACAGCAGTCGAGAAAGATTGAACGGTGTCAGGAGATGGCGCTTACCACTACTTGTAACTACGAACTTTAACATAAAGTTGCCTTCAAAAGACGCGGAAAATAAATGTTAAATTAACGTGCGAACAATTTTACACGGAACTTGGTTTTTAGCCCTTTATTGGCGAGAAATTTTTACGATATTAAAAGCAATTTTCTCAGATAAATTTATTGTTTATTCGTCTTAGATTATTTAAATAATCCCTCAATTCTGAAGGATAATCCCAAAGATCAAAATCGTATTTACGTTGCTTTTGTAAGATCGGTTTAAACCGGTTTCATGGAAAAGTTAAAATTCGAAAACCGGTATTTTAAAAAGTCGGTTTTTGTGTAAACCCTATCTAATTGTGAGACTGACGGTGTGTTTGAATAGTTTTGTCGCGGGGTGTGTGACCAGTGATAAAATTTGGACATCACGATATATTCCCGGAAGAAATCGCAAGTCGAGGTGTCAGGATAGTCGTTTGTCACGCACGGCCTTGTTTCTTTTCAGCGAAACGGGACGCCTCACGAGTGTCCCCTTCGCGATTAAACGAGTGCGACGCACTTTCGTTCTCATTGCGCGCGGATGTAATGCAGTGTAACACACTTTGTTTTTACACCGAGTCGGTTCCAGCAAGCGAACAAGGCCGGTCAAATGCGGCGTGAAAGCAGCTACGTCGAATGGCCGGGGCGACGACGACGGCATCGACGATGTACCAGACCATGTTGCAGGTCAATACGGATCGATGGGACGCGATAAAACGAAACTTTCCGAAACGGCCAAGGAACTTCGACATTAACCTAAAAGCTTCACGCGGAACAGTTGCCCCGATTAAGTCAGCTTTTATAAAGCGACGCCTAGGCAGCCGAGGCTGCTGATCGAATTAGTCCCCGGGAATCTCAATCTCTATTAGCCCATCGTTGCAACCGAGTTGATCGTAAACACCGAATCCGACCGGAATTTCGCGCGACAATAAACGACGAGCTGCTAATCGTCGCAGGTGTGGAACCGTTCGCGGATTCTGCCACCAGCTCAACTTTCGATAACTCGAATTTATGCGTGATTCCGCCGTTCGGGCAACTAAGTGGAAACTTCTCGGAGCCGAGATTCACTTCGTTAACGTCTGCGCCATTTACGTGAAAGAAAGTGTATGCTCCGAACGAACGACAACGTTGCGAACATTGAAATCCTGCTGTACCAATTTATTTAACGAATGAAGGCATTTGTAAACTTTGTTACGATTTTTCAATTATTAAATGGTTTATTAAAATTGATGTTTCGAACTCGGGACAATTTTGGATCAGGACAAAAATATACAGGGTGAATCTTTGTTGTTTTCAATGATACATTAAATGTCTCGAGCACAACGCT
>CM052299.1:5394501-5411505 GCA_028455765.1 Lasioglossum oenotherae | reverse complement strand
AATGAATCGGCAACTTGGTGGCGCCACCGAATTGAACAGCTTTTATGAATCGGTTCAGGTGGTACCGCCAAGCGTTCCGATAAACATTTTACGATAAATGTGATGGTAATTTGAACGTCAATGTCGTCAATTGTTCATGTATTCGTGATTCTGGTGGCGCAACTTTGGTGGCTATGTCTAATAGGCTACATTCAAATCAATGCCCCGGCTGGTGGCGGCGCCACCAAATGTTGCCCGGCCGGTTGCCGATGCCGTCCACCAGATCGGCAACAATTTTTGGTGGCTCCACCAAGTGTCCTCGTGTAATAGGCTCCATATGATTCAATGCCCCACGACGTGCTGAGCTTGTCTAATAGCGGCCTAAGGGAACCTTTGTTTGTGTCCACTTTCAAGGCTTGCAGCTAGTAGACAGCGACAGAGTAGCGTCAGCTTTGAGATATGTATCCGACTGTATTCGGTAATAGAACTTAGTTTAGTAAGCTGTTGTTTTGTCGTCTCCCTAGACGATGTTGAAGTCTACACTGTTTCTCCAATATACGTCTTCATCGACGTTGCTATAGTAAGTAAAACTGATCTACAGTTTCCTTACGATACGAGACAACATGCTTTTGGTTAAACTTCGAAGAAAATCAAACAAAACGATTTCCACAACTAGTTAGGGGATTACAGAACTATTAGAATCGCTGTATCAACACGGAAGGGGGTTAAACTTCACCAGAGGTAACCAACAATTTTTAACTTCCTTTTATGTAATCCCCTTCTAGATTTTGACGAGAAAATGCCGAAAATTCATATATCAATCTTAACACTGTTTTTAACCGACTTCGAAAAAGGAGGAAGTTACTCAATTCGATCTGTATGTGCCTTTTTTCGCTTTTTTTCTATGTATGTTCACCGATTACGTCGAGATAGATGGACCAATCGGAACGAAACCTTTTGCATCTTGTAGAGTATGTTCCTTTATTAATTACGATTTTATTTGCGAAAATGTAGGGTGGTGATACCATCGTGAACTCCGATGAATATTAGACATTAGTTAGACATGGGTTATCGATTGCGGCTTTCAGATATTTATAAATTACGATTTGGAATGTGACAGCTGACAGAGATAAAAAAAGTGTGAAATAAAAAAAAACTTTAAAAAGAAAAATTAATCCCACCTCAAAAAAAACGCACTAAAATGTATAAAATAATTTCCATTTAATATATGTGTATACCACATGAATTTAAATACAATACAATCTTTTCGGAGGCGGCGCAAAATTGAAAATTTTCGACACTGGAAATTACGAAAATCCTTAAATTGCTCGAAATACTAATATATTTATATTTAAATAATATATTTCTACGCCGCCTCCGAAAAGATTGTATTGTATTTAAGTTCATATGTATACACATATATTAAATGGAAATTATTTTATAATATTTAGTGCGTTTTTTTTTACTGGCACGGGCGCTGCCATGTTGGATGTACTCTATACTCTATTGTATGTACTCTATAGTTCTATCCATGATACACTACATAGTTTCGTCATTATACAGCATAAGCAACGTGTTGTAAACATAACAAAAGCATGGCCACGTGCAAGGATGAATTATTGCTCGGAAATAAAAGTTGAAATTTACGATTCCTGTTTGCCTCTCGCCACGCAGTGTTTGGTCTGTATACAAACTTTCGTTTACATTTATTAATTCCGGTATACTATAATTTGAAAACAGTTCCGGGCTTGTGTGCTTACCGCGCAGAATGTGGTATTAACACTCGCGAGATGGACAATTGCAGTGCGTGCGATTTACATTTATGTTTGCTGACGGGACAATCGCAATGCGTATGCGTGTTGTTCTATGACCATTCACGGACAGGATAATTGCAGTGCGTAATACAGACTGACACTTGCTATCTGGACGATCGCAGGCGCGTATTTCCTCGATTTTTCCGAACAAATTTATTACAAAACGGGCTTCGTGTTCAATGTATGCACTAAAAATTATTCTAACGCTTTATCCGCCAGGACGTTTTCAATCGAAACTCAAAAAGGAGTATATTGCTGTAAATACCCATATCCAGGGGATAGAACATTTTAATGAAATAATGTTGCTATTTCTTCTTACTAAAATTAATGCAGCAATTATACTCGCTTACTGGAATATTATTCACTTGAATAATCGCGAATAATCCGAACTTTGTTTTCTTACGAAATTTTTTAGTAATGTGAAATAAACAAATTTCTTATTCTTTATTTTAATAACATCTATTATATGTACAGTCAAACCTGTTTTTGTGCGGTAGATAGAGACCGCACAGAAAAAGTACTCACAAACTTCATAAACAGCTATAACAAATAATTTTCCACAACATGTTAAAGAAAATGTTTTATGCGGTGGAGAGGGACGAAACAGCGAGAAAGAGTGCTTTCCAAACGAAATATATAATTAAATTACACATTGGAACATTAAAAAAAATCTTAATTAATCTCAGTAATAGAAATTATTGGAGAATCAGTGTTCCTACGTCGTCAACTCTGTATAAATAATTTTTCACACACGTTTCAGGTTGATAGCAGCACATTTTTCACAGTCTATTTTCATCTAAGCCATTCAGCATAATGAACACAGTTTAAATTCCCAGACATTTCCGTAGTCCCGCAGCAAAAATGTACAGTCGTTTGCATTCGTTGTTGCAATCCTTCTCTAGCGCTCGGCAACTTTTAAGGACTTGGGCTAAGCCTCCGGGGCTTAAGTTCGATTTTAATGCACTTGATTCCGAGAGGCGAATGCACAATTCATTTCAATATACATATTAATGTAGGTTCTACAATCTCGAGTAAAAGCCCAGGGACGAAGACAAGCCACCCGAGCGCTGGTCAATATTATGGCCCCCGCACCAATCTCGATTATTCCGACATTATGGCGGAAACAAACCCCTGGTGTTCTACTTAATAGCAGATGCGTCCCATGCTACCGGTGCGGTGCAGCGACGTTCAAGCGGAATCAAAAGCAACTGCTGATGATGATGATGAACTCGCCGGCACGCCTCGATTTTGCCTGATTCATGCAAACGCGGGTAAAGCCGGGTACTACGAGGGGAAGCCGTTCTTAGTAACAGCGCGATGGGACTTCCATTTCGCAAAGCGCACGTCTTTGGTGAACTATTAAATCTCTTGGAGCTGATGTTCCCCTGGTTGGTTGGGCCAGCATGCAATATTTAGCGTGGCTTAAGTCTTTCTTGCTTTTCATTTTCTATGCCGATGAAATCATCTCCTAGGAGAAGCTTTCACAACCAGAGATCGAGGAAATTCTGTTTGAACTTCGCATAATATGTTCAGGAATGTTCCTACGGAAGTTTTATGATATTACCCCCAGGAGAACTTCTACGACAATTTATCAGCACATCTTAGAATTCGTGTAATCTGACAACAAGTTATTTTAGAAGTTTATTAATCTTTCGGTTCAACTTCACCTGACGGGACCACGAATTGTAGGCTTCTTTTTATATAATCCCGTCGATTTTGACGGGAAAGCGCCGAAAATTTTGAGAATCAACTTTAGGAATCAACTGAATCGGAAGTTATGCGTGTTTCAAGTTGAATGATTTGGTATAAATCATTGAGATTTATATTTGAAATATTTTGTTCATTTTAATTTATTCCCCTCAGCTCTTCCCCTTTATACTTTAACAATGTGAAATTCTAATAATATTGCCAACGTGAATTCTAATCGTCGAAGAATATTGTGTAGAAAATGTCGAAGGAAAAGAAGATTCGACAATATATTTAAAAAATTCATTGCGAAGAAAAACGACTAGTAATGGATTCTAGATACACGGTAAATGGAAATTGGAATGATAAACTTTGGATATTATTTTTCTACGAAACCATGTGGTCCGATTTAGTTGTTAAATTTTACCGGTTGAAGTATCTCAAAGCTGCCGGCCAGCAAAAAAAAAAAAAATTCACGGAAATTGAATGTCGATTCCTAACCAACAGCGTGGAGGTTGAACTTGAAAAATGTAGTATAAAAGCTTTTACACGAACCGAGCCCGGCAATTCGTTTGCAGAAAGCGCAAAATTTTTCTGGTGATTTTTACAAAAGTTTTTCCGCGTAAAATACTTCGCTAATCTCGACGGTCCCTCTATCCGAGTTTCTTGCGCCGCCTTTCTTGTCGTCTTTTTAGAGCGGCGAGAATTGGACTAATTGTAAGAAACAGTAATTAGGAAGAACATTAGCTGCACATTTTATCCTGGTTTCATTTAAATTCCGTACTCCGGTTAATATGACCGTTCTTGCGACGAAAAGAAACGAAACGCTTTAAAATACTGCCAAGAGTAAAGGCAACGGCCGTTTCTTCCCCAATGTTTCGTTTAATTGCTATGTTTTTTGCACTCGAATCGAATGGGGATTACCGCCGCAATGATATGAGTTTCGCGGAAACAAAACTTTAATATTGCTAAATGTCTCTACCATCTGATGTTTTAATATTTAAACATGACTATGAACGAGTGTTCGGATCGATGAAGATCTGTAAATAAAAAGTAGCCGCAAAATTATTCTCGACCTTGAAGTTGAAGATCAAGGTTCTTTATTGCATTTTATTCTACGCCTCATCTTAACAAAAGTCCGCTTACCGTTAGATCCGCCACTGATCCTGACAATTTCGTGTTACAAAATAAAATTGACTTTGACATACGTTTTAACTTCCATGATTTCCCGAATGTGTCCGTGCGAAATCAATATTTTTCGCTTGTCAAAATCGCTCGACAATATTTTACATAGTTGCAGAATCGCCGTAGAAAAAGTCCCGACGGAGTTGCGAATCGTCCGGTTATTTTCGCTTGAATATTTTCCGCCTGTTCCGCAGTCTGATCAAAAACGGTCCGCCTCCACTTCTCCAGGGCCGTTGTACTTCTTGCTCGTTAATCACACTTTTCTTACGGCTACCACGTTTTGCTTTACAAGTCTGGCGAGCTCATCTCTTCGTAGCAATGTAATTTACAAGCGATATCACAGCTCCGCATTTGTAGGAGGACACTTCTGTCGTTTGCAATGTTTCTTGTCGAAATACGCGACAAATTTCACTATTTGCGGCCAGTAACCGGCTTTATTAATTAATTAACGTACGACCGAAATTAATTTAACAACAAGCAAATTAGGTCACTGCACTGGGAAAAAAATCCTTTCGAAACAAAAAAAATATATGTTGAATAAGATGTACTACTGAATAGTGCCAATATGATATGAACTTATTTTAATATTTAATATTATTGAACTTCAATGGCAAAATTAATTTCCGCCAATCATATAAGCCAATAGCTTGACCATCAATGTTTTAAAAAAAATAAGATATGGCCTCAAACCAATTCCAGTATAAATCAATACATTTCTCAAATTTGTTTAACAACATATTTGATTGAAGGAAAAAAAGAAATATTACGAATAATAATATACGGTATCGAATCAAATAATATTTTCAATCATTTCATGATAGACAATTCAAATACATGACGATTTGCTTCTAAATTTCATACTATTGAAAAGAATACATTGATATTCATCGAAGTAAAAAAATTACAATAACACGCGTGTTATTGAAGTAACAATTTTTTTCTCAGTGTGCATATAAAATATCATAAAATGTCATATAAATTATTAAGAAAGACTAATACTATTCCGTAGATATATCTATTGCATACTGAAATCGGATTACGACGGAGGGTAGAATATTTGTACAGCAGAATTAAATGCGCTGATACGTATAACTCGGGTCCAATAAATAAATAGAATATTATTACGTGTGCTCGGAGGTACACACATTTCCGCGAAAAGCACACGTTGATTTAATTTCCGGTCGTAGCGCTGCAGTTACGTCCTTACGTATCCTCTCATAAAGTAGCGGCGTCGACTGTTTTGTCGCATCCCCGGACGTTGTTGTTTCATTCATGAACGCAAGTTTCGACTCTGATTCTAGCCGCGTGTAAATAAAGTTTAAGTGAAAAAGTTTGCCAATAAATTTTTGCGCGAACGATACCGTGAAATCCCTCTGTCCGCCACGCAACTCTCATCTCGTCCAGCTAGCGGCGTCATCCGTTGACTTTTAGAATTTATAAGGCAGGATAGAACACCGAAAGTCAGAAGCGACGCGACGTTGCAATTTTTCTAAAATTTCACTCTTCCTCCATCAATTTGGTTTAATTGTATTAGGTCATCCCATAAGTTCGTGCCGTTTTCCGAGCGGTCGGACACGTTAATTTTGTAACACATACACTGAGAAAAAAATCCTGTCGAAAGAAAAAAAATATATGTTGATTCAATAAAATGTACTATTAAATAGTGCCAATATCATATGAACTTATTTTAATATTTAATACTATTGAATTTCAATAGCAAAACTCACTTCCGCCAATCATATAAGCCAATAGCTTGAAGATAATAAGGTTCGACCGAAAATCTCGGTGTAACTGTCCATTCGATTGGTAACAAACATTACAGTATAATAATATGTAGTAACATTGTAAACACCGCACGGAGCTGAAACGCACACCGAGCTCCTTCGGTGCGAAGCGGGTCAGTAGAGTGGGGATGAGTCAGAGTGGGAACGCGTAGTAGAGTAGGGAGCGCTGTCGCGCGGTTGAACAGGTAAATGTTTAATTGTTATTTCTCCGAAACGGATAGACTTTTTAAGAAATTTTTTTTGAATAATGCATTGTCATCCAGTTCTGGCGCTATGTTTAAAATTTCAAGCCTCTAGCTCATCGGGAAGTTAGTTTAAAATCAATTGCAAAATTTGCCACCGAACAGACAGACAGACAGACAAACAAACAAACAAGAAAGCGAGCTAATAAAAACGTGGTAAAATGCCGAGTGCGAAGGACTAAGTGACGTGGTCGTGAATGAACAGGATTATTCATCGACGACTGAAATAGTATAAAATTGAGTGCATGGTAGCAGAGGGAACGCGATGAAAGCTCGAGGCTGGGCGAGTGTCCGCAGCCGGGGACAGATTAAAAGCGGCGCGGCGCGGCGCGAGAAATTCAATTCTTCATTCGTCCCGGCTCCGTTCGCGTTTCCGTTTCCTTCGTCGATCGTTCTCCTCAGCATCAGATTCTGCTGGTCGTAGAACCGTCTCCTCCCCTTTCTACCGCGAGACACGGTTAACATTTCTTTCGTCGAGGCGTCCGTTCGCTCAGGTATTCATGACCGGCGACGATTACTATGCGTCGGGCGTAACGGATGACGGACTACGAAAAGCAATACCACGACGCGGCGAATAGAATCCTTAAACTGGTTTGCACTGATGTCGAGAGTGAAAAAGGTATTGCCCGGTGGTGTGTACTTGAACCCCGATCTTCGCTGTTCGAACAAGCGACAGGTGTTATTGCGTGTCTTCGTTACCGGTTACCGTGCGGACGTGACGACTCGCGCTCGCGCGAGAGAGACACCGGCGATCGATAGTTCGCCGTTCGAACAGTCACTCGAATTGATCGACACTTCGCGACTGTAACTCGCGCCGTCTTTATTTACACACTTTCTATCCAGCCTCTCTCGGGGAATTTCTCGGCTCCGTGCGCCCATTTTATACACTGAGAAAAGAATCCTGTCGGAACAAAAAAAATATATGTTGATTCAATAAGATGTACTATTGAATAGTGCCAATATCATATGAACTTATTTTAATATTTAATACTATTGAATTTCAATAGCAAAACTCATTTCCGCCAATCATATAAGCCAATAGCTTGACCATCAATGTTTTCAAAAAAATAAGATATGGCCTCGAACCAATTCCAGTATAAATCAATACATTCCTCAATTTTTTTTAACAACATATCTGATTGAAGGGAAAAAAGAAATATTACGAATAATAATATACGGTATTGAATCAAATAATATTTTCAATCATTTCATGATAGACAATTCAAATACATGACGATTTGCTTCTAAATTTCATACTATTGAAAAGACTACATTGATATTCATCCAAGTAAAAAAATTACAATAACACGCGTGTTATTTATGTAAGTGTACCAAACGACCTGATGTTTGGTAAGCAATTAGAAGGTTTGCTAAATGATCTGCAAAAAAGATTTTCCAAAAATTACAATTTACAAGGCTGCATGAAAAAATAAAAGAAGCATTTTTTGAAACTTTTTTGTTCTATGATTTTGATCTATGCTAATTATACGCATGCATTATTGAAGTAACTACGTTTTTTTTCTCAGTATATCGTTGTTTACCGGAGAAAAATTAGGTAGCTCGCTCCGCGCCATTTTGGCTGCGAGGAACTCTTCGATAGGTTCCATTTAATGCTAGATTACTGAACGCACGCAGGTATATGGCCAGATTAAGTCAACAGATTAAGTGTCCCCACTCTACCTTCCACCTCTACGACGCCATTCACGTGACGCGTGTCGTCTCTGTCGCGCATTCCTCCAGCACCTGCAGGATCCACGGAACCCACTGTGTGACAAATAGCCATTTTAGCTGCACAAAATTCACTTTCAAATAAACGAAAACTAACTGTGCCAACATAATCTAAAATATTAACATCTGTCAAAACCATTCAATATTAAAACTTAAAATTCCTTTGTGGAATGTTTCAAAGCGTGTAAACTTCACCTTGAAGACGGACGGTTAACCTGTAAATGAATGGCCACATTTCCGTACGCGCTAGAAATATTTAAAAATTCACTAAGGAGTATTTAAATTTCCTGTACATGATCGATATAGCATCTCAAACTATGTACACGGTCTGTCCCATTTCCGATGAGACTGCTCAAAAATATAAAAGAAGACGCTCTACAGTGCATTTCTTCCGTCGTATTTATTCGAAATAATCCCCCTCCAAGTCAATACAGCGTTGAAACCGATCATAAAACTTGTCGAAGCATGTCTGGTACTTGGGGGCCGGAATAGCTTTCAGGATGTCGGTCGAAGCCTTCTGGATGCTAGGGATCGTACTGCAAGTGTTCCCCTTCAACGCTAATTTGAGTTTAGGAAATAGCCAGAAGTCGCACGACGCTAGATCAGGCGAGTACGGCGGGTGGTCGAGCGTTATGATGCTTTTTTTGGCCAAAAATTTAAAACAAAACTTGATGTTCGCTCTTTGCTCCATAGCGATTTTTCGACAGACTGACACAGTGGACGGTTAGTTATAATGTCGTAATTATTGACAGAACAATTGAAATGCTAAGAAATTTGGTGTGAAGATAGATGAAAGATGTGTCTACAAAATTCAATAGATGAATCCATAGATAGCGGTGCAATCGGCTGTTAATTTCGACCAGTCTCATCGGAAATTGGACAGACTGTGTATTTTATCATAGTAGTAAGTGTTTTTCTCTGCGGCGCGCTTCTATCGAGCACTCGGAGAACTGGGCTCCTCAAGCGACTCGTTGATTTTCAGATGTACAGAACAACAAGAATTGCTTCTTCGACTCCGATTCACCAGCAGTTTATTCTGTACCGGAACTCTCGGCCCAGCTATCGATTAAATTGCGAAACAGCGGCGGTTTTCGCAGCAGCGCGCGACGTGAAAAAAAAGAGAAAAGCCGGGAGCCTCGATGTTTCGGTGGAGACCCGGCCATCGAAATTCATCGATTCTTTTATTCGTCGTCATGCTTTTCATCTTGCCTTCTTCGCTCGATTCGGTTACCGGAATGTGTACTTTCAAAAGATTTTCGAGACTGCATTTTATCCCTTGCCAACGCTCCCGCCCAGTCGCCATTTAATTAACTCTTGTGACTTTCAATTCAACAAACGTAATGAGCTCGCAGTAGTGTACGAGTTATTCAAAGTCTCAGACATACGCTCTTCCGTCTACATTGAGAAAAAAAAATATATATAATAAAACTTTTTAAAAACCACGCTTATATTAAAATGCACTAAAAAGGAGAAAATAATTTTTTTTAGACATTAGTGACTATAAATAAATTGCACTAAAGGAGAAAATCATTTTCTTTGACATTAGCGACAATAAATAAAAGTGTGGAGCGCTTAACTATATTGACGCAAATCTTCGTGGGCGCACCACGCTTTTATTTATTGTCGCTAATGTCAAAAAAAATTATTTTCTCCTTTAGTGCAATTTATTTATAGTCACTAATGTCTAAAAAAATTATTTTCTCCTTTTTAGTGCATTTTAATATAAGCGTGGTTTTTAAAAAGTTTTTTTATATATTTTTTTGTTTTCTACTTTTTAGTCTTAACATATCTTGTAATCGATTTGTAATCGATTTGACGCATACAACAGCAACAACGACACGGCAAGCTAATATGTATAAGCGTGGTAATAATAAATAATGGTTTCTGTAAAAATCGTCACATTTCATTGCTTGGAATTTGAAGCGAGCGACTTATATTTCCAGGTCATAAGTGTAAACCAACGGAGTAACGTCGAAAGAACGGGTATCCGGGGCGACCTTGTGATTTTTCAAGAGGAGCAGAGAAACAATTTCAGAACGCAAGAGTCGAAAGTGGATGGACGTCTATTGACAGAAGGTTTAAACGAACGAACACACAAAAATTCGCGTATAGACTATAAAATACGCGGAAGACAAATATTTGCCTCGAGAAAGGCAAAAATGCGCACACCGACGCGACGCGACGCGACGCGACGTCGCTCTCGAATCCGTGAATTAGAATGCCGTTGGCGAAATCAAGATCGGGGGAAAGGGAGCGAGGCGAATCACGGAACCAAATTTTTCGGAATTCTCCCCTCCACCCGCTGTTCTCGCCCGTGGACTCGGCTTCCCTACGTTGGAAGTTTCCTTTTCAAATTATAATGAGCCGCTTAACAATTCCGATTTTATTAAGAACCGCCCGGCGAAGGGAGACGGCGAGTCAGCTTTCACCAGACTGGAACGAAGGGCGTAGGAAAAGAGGAGCTGGAGAACGGAAAGGGAGGCGCGGACTGGATTATGACAATCAGGAAAGGAAAATTGTGGGACCATCATTTCGAAAAGCGGAGACCGCCATCCTCGTCGTCCCAGACATCTTTGTTCAATAAAACTTAGTCCGCTATTGTTTGAGATATTTGGTGAGGACTTTTAACATAACACTTCAAACATTTACGGGTGTAAAAATAGAAAAAAAAACAACATTGAAGCCTTACTTCTTCAGACCTCTAACTACGACGGTCAACAAAAATTTTATGATATACGAAAAAATTTAGAAATCGACTCTCTTCCATTTTTTCAGGCCAACTACTCGAACTACTTAATACTACTTAATTGCCTAATAATGGTATGCACGAAAATTATAGAATAATTATTCTTGCATCAATATATCATCGGTCTATTATCCGACAAACTGGACGTCTCGTTAGGTACTGACCAGACCATGTAATCGATTCATCATTGCATTTATTTCTGCATCAGAATATGACTGTCCGTTTATCCGAAAAACCCGATTATTCGTGCTGGGTGTCCGATGAACTTAATTAAGATTCCACTGTAATTAGGTGCCAACACACGGACAGTCGGTCACGAAGGTATGCGAATGACAGGATGGTTGAGGATCGTTATGTTTACAAATGGCATACACGAGACAATAATAATATTGTAAGTACATAAAATATTATATATATTAGATTATTATTGAATACACAAATGAATGGAGACTAAAAATTAAAAGAAATAGAAAGAGCAAAAAGCTGTGGAAGTGCAAGAAAATAAAATGACAAAAGACAAGAAGTGAGTAAGTTTCAACGAAAATCGAATACTGCCATTAAACTGAGCGTTAGGTTAAAAATTCTTTTCATAGAAATTCTCTGGGATTTGAAATATAATACACAGAGTTTCAACTTCTCATAATCTTTGCCACTTTGATTCAACTATCCGACAATTGGCAACCGTGTGACTTTCGTGACGAATTGTCCTCGAACTGGAGCACGTCATTCAACAACCGTCACGAGAACATCTTTTTCAAAGAACAATTACGTCAAATGTTATAATTATAAACGTGCGGTCATTTCCTAGTAGTTCTCTTGAACTACTTAATCACTTATTATTATTATTGAGATCGTCGAGATAAAACTAAACGTATTATAAAATATTTGCATGAAAAATACTATTATTCTGTATACCTAAAAATATTATATTATATGATATACACAATTCTGTGTACATAAAAATAATATATTATCGAACGTGACAATGTTATCTAATAAGTAGACAGCGGATTTTTATGCAAAATGAAAATTTTCTACCTGATTTGCAACAAACTGGAGTGAAATAGAAATTTATTTTCTTTCTTAACAAGTTTAATAGGTTGAAAATAACATAAGTGTTTTTAAATTCTTCTAATGTTTTTACTGTTTCAATTTACACCTACTCATTTTTGTTATAAATGCATAGAATTCACTATGTAGTAATAAGCTAAACACACCACGAAATATACTTAAATTCTTTAAATGTTTTTACAGTTTCGCATTCGTTGCGATCATTTTTATTATAATTGCATAAAATCCGTAGTCGACTAATGCAATGATTCGCGGTCACATTGCAATAACAATTTGTTTCAAGTGTGCGAATCAGAGGCAAACACATAGGAATAAGTTTAGTAGCCGGCTATAGCACTTGTTCCCGTATCGATTCGGCGGAATCGAATTTTCAAAGCATCCGTCGTGCTGAACTATTCTCAAAAATGTCTGTTTCCGAGTGGCGGGCGAATATTGGCCGAGCGTAATAGCTGTATCGAGTTCCGGTTTGCCTGAGAGAGCATAGTCGCATAAACGGGTATAATGAAACGAAAACAGGATTCTGGCCACCGGGCCTTGAATTCGAACTCTGCGCCTCCCACAGTAAGCTATACTGCATTCTCTGCACGTTTTTAAGAGTGATATCGTCGACGGTGTACTTTTATGTATGGATGCGGCCTGTCAAAACCTATTGCCAGGAAACTTCTTCTTCCCCGCTGTCGCTTCACAACTATTTGGCTGCTCTTCTCCTTGCGTAACCAGAAATTTTTGTCTTTCTCTTATCAATTTTACCTTTTTCCTATGTTATCCAACCTGTTTTGGATGAGAAGACACGAGAAATCCAAGTTGCGATCTTGGATGATCAATGGTTCAAAAGTTATAAACGTTTAAAGTTGAGCGATTTCCTGTGTTTTGGACATATTAGCGCCTCCTTGTCGCGTGTAGTGACGGTCGTGCTCCGCTTACCGAGTGGAACGTAGCCTTGCAATAAGTATTTTGTTTTTCCTTGTACGAAATTGTTAACGCTGCAGTCGTAGCTGTGAAAGGGGGTAAACTTTATTTTACCGGACACAAAATTTGTGCTTTTCTCCTATAAATTATGTTGTATTTGGTTCGTAATCCAGTAGATTTGTACCCTGGGCGGCTGCAGATCGAAGTTTCGATCCTGTAGGATCAATGGTTCAGGAGTTACGCGGCGTCCTTACCTGTCGAAAACACTGAAAAATGCACTACTTTAAGCAAGCATAACTCCTGAACCATTGATCCTACAGGATCGAAACTTCGATCTGCAGCCGCCCCGGGTGCAAATCTACTGGATCACATACCAAATACTTACATCTTAATTTATAGGACAGAGTCACAAATTTTGGGTCCGGTAAAGCAAAGAGCAGCCGTGAAAGGAATCGCGAGAGTGCATTTCCAGTAAAATGTAAAAAAAAAACTGGTTAATTGAATTAGCTTATGAACGGCTCGATACGATACTTAATACTAAATAGTCAAATTGAATCGATAATTATATCGAAATATAATTAATGGAAAATTTTTATTTCTCGGTAAGTTTTGAAATTTTCATTTAAGTAAAAATTGACGAGTTTCTTTCACGTACAGGCTTCCGGTGTACAAAGTGTAAAGAATATTGTTATTACATCACGTCAAAAAGAATGAAACTGAACCGAAGGGAATAAATCGAAGTCTTTCGCAGATAATAGAGTGAACCATTGTTTTTGGAAGCACAGTGAAACCGAGTTTGTTCACAGTACGTTAATTCTTGTGACCGCTTCGGTCACGTAATGTTTCGCCGCGCACGCGAGCCTCGCTTTGTGAATTTCTTATTTAATGGACCGTATTATGGAGACATTCGCGGTACAATTTCGTCTACTTTCGATCTGCTATTTTCTGTTGAACGCGTGTAATGACGACCGTCGACTGAACCTGCACGTATAATGTGTACGCGAGCGCACTGTACAGAAAGATTAATTTACTGGAATCGTTTGAAAACTGAGAGTCAAAGGTAGGGGATATTTTAACGTTAATGATATCACACTGTGCACCACTTCTACGTTGTTTAGCCGTGAAAAATCGAGCACACAGCTACAAACGATCGCAACCGGACAAAGGAAAATCACCTCGAAAAGGAAATCACTTTGATATTTTCTATCGATCCGATGCTTTCATCACAGAATTCGATTTGTATATGTCAAATCTATCGAAAAATCAAAAGCAGAACGTGTCCGAAAAATGTTGTACTTCCTCGAAAGAGACGATTTCTCAGATCTTTTGAAGTAATTTCTTCCTTTACGAAAATGTTATGCGCGGTTTCGTCAAGGAGTTATTAACGAAAAACACGGACCAATCAGAGCGCGGCTTCAGGTCACGCTGGGCGTGGCGTTGCGTTGGCATTGGCCGAGACGGCATCCTTCCACCGTAGCCGCACTCTCATTGGTTCTTGTTTTTCGTTAATAACTCCTTAACCAAGCCGCGGAGAATATTTTCACGAAGGAAAAGGGAACTCGAAATGTGACGTCTCGTTAAATTTGGATAAGCTGCGAGTGTACCTAATTGTCCGTTTGTATCTCTCTTTCGATCGTGTTATCCTTCTAACGGGGGCTTGTAATCCGGCGCAGTTCACGGAGAGATATCTAATCGATCGTGGCACTCACCAGCGGCCTCAAGATCTCGCAATTACACGGCTTGTCCGATTTACCTGTAACCGGCGTGAAATATCGGAAAACTACCGGGGAAGATTACCGACGCTGGCAATTTACTGGACCTCCGTTTTGGAAGATAGGTTCGTTGCCAAAACGCCTATTCTCCTGGTAAAGAACGATATATTTTTTGTTGGCTGATTGGTTTAACTCCACATCTCGAGTATTTGACCAGGAATAAATAAAATAATTACAA
Source organism: Lasioglossum oenotherae (assembly GCA_028455765.1). Lineage (NCBI taxonomy): Eukaryota > Metazoa > Arthropoda > Insecta > Hymenoptera > Halictidae > Lasioglossum > Lasioglossum oenotherae. The sequence goes on along the minus strand of CM052299.1, from coordinate 5,396,411 downwards.
TATAATATTATTGTATGGTACATGTATAGTATAATATTAATTATATAATATTGTATAATAACTAGACTGTGGATCTTCATGCAAATTAAAAATTGTCTGCATCGATTGCAAGGAATAGAAACTAATTTATATCTTTCCTTAATGATTTTAACACATTACCGACCGGTGATTATTGCGTAATTTTGAAAAATCCATGGTACATGGCTAAACACTTTTTAATGGAACCTTCAATAGCAACAGCAATTTTCATTGTGAGCTAACAAGTCACCCTTAATAACGTCATCTAATAGTTTCATTTAAGAATGTAAAAGAAAATTTCTATGCTTTCTTTTGGTACAGCACAGTTATTGAAAATCCTATTAATTGGCTTCCGGTGGGTAAAGTGTTAATAGGGGAGAAGTCATATATTGACATCTTCAATTTAAAAAATTTTCCAACAATTTTTTCAATCGCATGTACTCAATTTTGCTATAAATGCATAGAGATCTGCAGTCTAATAATAACATATAATAGTTATACGTTTATCAGTGCAATTGCACCTGGCTAGTGCATCGGTGCATCCACATAAAAAATAAGGTCACAGGAAGCTAAGACGTATTATGACGTGTGATAGTTTTCTCCTCTATCATTTTTTTTGTAATTTTACTTAAAAAAGAGCAATAACTTATCCCAGTTCCCAGTACACAGTCTTTTTAAACAATTCACTACTTTTTTTTGTTTTTTTTTATCGCGTCATAAGGGGGTCTATCATACTTCTTATTTTATGGAGTTGTTCGGTTCAGCAAATTGACGGCAAATCGAATGCCAAACGTTTACGGCTCAATTATTACGTGAATAACGGAGGTTCTTGTAAATACCGAGGCAAACGGTTATCGCGCAAGAAAGAAGCCGCGATTTATTTGGCGTTCGCTCGATAAATAAAATATAGGTCCGAGATGATCTGGCTGGCGTCGGAGTCGCAAGGGGTTAACGTTTCAACTATAGCGTAGCGGGGGGTCGGGAGGGTGGGGGCGATGATCGGGCATCGAATACCCAACTACGATAAAAGAAAGAGTGAAACGAGGGTCGGGGCTTTTGTTTCAACCAGCGAACTTCTAGCGGGGCTTTCCGGGCTAGAAGGACCCTCTCACAATGGCTGCTGCACTCCTCTAACCCACTTCCACGATCTCTTCAGGCCGCAATCCACGTCAACGTGCAGTATTCGAGGTATTTCGAGTCGCGCAGACCACCCCCGCCTTTCCCATCTTCTTATTGTCTCCGACAGTGCTGCCCCGTCGCAAGCCACTTCCACCGTAATTACAAACGAAGCCAATTAAAGCGGATGAGCCTAAATGGCCTGGCCCCGACGTTTGACTGCATCCGCTAAAGCCGAGACAATGGGTTTGACAACGATCGTGTCACTTCCGGCCTCGTTTCTCCTTTCGCGGCAATTTGTTCGCCCCCCCCCCCCCCCCCCCAGGACTACTCACTCCTTCGGTTCTACTGGCCGCTCGGTTTTCGGGAACTCGAGTGCTCCCTTTTCGGATAAACCAGGTGATTGTGGCTGCGAGCTAAACGGTCAACTACGTAACCTCTCGCTCTCCGTGCCAAAATTTGGTGAACGCGTGACTGCCAGTGTCAGCCGTATACTCATCCAATCATAAGCATTCGGACACCTAGCAAAATATGCTCCGGGTCAACTTCACAGCTAAGATTTCGATCTGGTCTACACTGAGAAAAAAATCCTGTCGAAAGAAAAAAAATATATGTTGATTCAATAAGATGTACTATTGAATAGTGCCAATATCATATGAACTTATTTTAATATTTAATACTATTGAATTTTAATAGCAAAACTCATTTCCGCCAATCATATAAGCCAACAGCTTGACCATCAATGTTTTCAAAAAAATAAGATATGGCCTCGAAAC
>CM052299.1:5338080-5394401 GCA_028455765.1 Lasioglossum oenotherae | reverse complement strand
TAATATACGGTATTGAATCAAATGCTATTTTCAATCATTTCATGATAGACAATTCAAATACATCACGATTTGCTTCTAAATTTCATGCTATTGAAAAGAATACATTGATATTCATCGAAGTAAAAAATTACAATAACACGCGTGTTATTGAAGTAACTACTTTTTTTTCTCAGTGTACGTAACGTTACGTTCATTTATAAAGCTGCCTTACTCACCCTCACGCTTCCACTCGTACTCTATGCTCCTCTGCTGACTGGTTGCCCTAAAACCTCTCTCTTCTTTATCCCCTCTATCCTGTTTCTCTTCTCTTCTTTTGCAGCTTCTCTGGTATAAGCTTTTCACCTTGCCTCCCACTCCTACATCTTTGATCCTGACACCCCTTTCAGTATCTCTACGCTGCACTGCTAAACGTTTTAGGCACTCGAGTCACACTTCCTTCTCTGATCATCTTTTCAGTACTTGAAAAAAATTTTCTTTCTTCTAAAACATATAGAAATACTAGTGGTAGTTATTGTGTAAATGTTCGTCTACTTGTGAAACTATTTATTGTAAATGTTTATAATTAGGAATGATTTAAGAATGTTTTAAAATTAGGAATTTTTGCTGATATATGACAAGATTGAATATAAATTTCTAAGGCAACTGAGATAACAGATTGAGTGAAACTCACGTTTAACCATCCAATGGATTTAATCGAGCAGACACGTATGAGAAGATTACTGGGAAACCGTAGCGTAATTATAATGTGAACGAATCAAAACCTCAAATTCACGCAATTTCGCTAATAGACTCGGATTTCATGTTTGCGGGTATAATCTTTGGTTTAACTATTCATTACTAATTCTCGCTTCCTGCGTAGCTGGGTGCATCTAGTGAAGTTTTGATGCGAATACTTTACTAATCGTAAGATATATTTTGCAAACTATTAGGACCTTGAATAAGTTCTCGCTGTTTCTTTTACAAAATAAAAGATTTATTTAAATTATAAGGAACAAAAACATTTCATTCAAAGTATAATATATATAGTACAGTATATTCGAGTAATTCCTCCAACTTTTCGTCTTCAAATTTTTTCGGTGCGCCAGAACGTTCTTTATCCTCAAGTTCAAATTCATGATTGTTGAAGTGTCGAAACCAGTCTTTGCATGTCGTATCCGACAAAGCATTGTCACCATAAGTCTCAACAAGAATTCTATGTGCTTCAGCTGCAGATTTCTTTTGAATAAAGTAGTGCAATAAAATTCCCCGCAAATACACTTTATTCGGCACAAAAGTAGACATTTTCAGAACTAAGAAAAAATTACTTTGTTTACAGTAAAGTGAACTACCATACACTGAAATTTAAGGTTAGATACACTACTGCCTTGCATGTGTGTTACCATTCGAAATTCCACGAACGGGGTACTGCTACTACCATCTTTGAAGAAACAGCGAGAACTTATTCAAGGTCCTAATATATAACTGCATTAATGTCATTAGACTGGTCCATTAGAGCTCACTTGACGTCAACAAAAATGAATATTGATCGTTTGAATCTAAATGTTTTGAATACTGTTCTTACTTACTCTTCATAAAGTCAAGAAAAATTGCGATAACAAAAACTTTATCATTGGCGGGAATTTAGACATCCCACATACTGAATGAACCATATGAAATTGATAATAAAGGAGGGGTTTTTTTATCGATCGTAATTAATGTTTAATTAATAGTAATATTATTCGCGGCGCTACGTTTCGAACAAATCTTTATTACACTTTTGAATAGCTAAGTTTGTAGGGCATAAAACGTTTGATTCGGATTTCAAACTTTGATAAAACGTTCCCGACTCAGGTTTGAATCATTGCAAGATGCCAAGCGCTATTCTATTGGAGGAAAACAAAGGTGGTGTGTTTCGTCCTAGACCCGCTAGAGGACTCATCAGTAAGGCTATCTAACGGGTCCTGCCTCAGACACAAATGTCTTGAGGAAAGTTCTTAATATACTAATTGCAGTAAATGCTCGTTCGTTGCGACGAATCTACTATGCGCTCGTTGCGACGTGCCTACCCACTCCACTGCCTGCCAACGCCGAGTCGACCGAGTCGCTCCGCAGGACGGCGACGACTGTCCGCGTCTCTTTCTTTCGCATACGCTCTTCTTCGTTGCGTTCGAAACTTTCATCGTCGATTAAACCACTAAATATTGGCCAAATTATATCGTGTTTGGTATGATTTGAATCAGAAAAATGCCAGAAGTGAGTTAGTGAAAGTCCCATAAAAGCCTAACGGAAAATGAACAATTCCATCACTGCCATTACATACATTGTAAAAACTCGCGGGCCTTTAAATTGTGTCGGCGACGGCGACACGCTTCGGTCACGCGATCCGAATGTCACTTTGTCCTTCTCTACGTTCGGCTCTCTATTGAAGTCTCGCTCGGCGCGGTCGGCGTGTGTCTAGACGCAGTCATAAATCAAAAAAGGCTTCCCTATTCGCTCGTTGCTACCTCAATCCCCAGGCATCGTCGCAACGAACGAGCATTTGCTGTGGTGACAGTTTTAGTAACTTGTGAGAAAGTTTGTTCGACAATTGACATGATATGAAATTGACATTTGATCAAGATCGTATTACAAATCGCCCCGCCCAACGATAAGATTGGAAACTCCTTGGAGCAGCATCCTGAATTTCTTTCGAATCAGCAACGAGATTTGTAACTCATCGGCCGGTTATTAGACACCTGGTTGCAGCTCCGGTCAATGGGCCACCCACACAGTGAATAGTTCGTTTCGAAGCAATTTCAAGCGGACCTGACGCCGAGCGTTAAGCTTTCGCCCGTCCGCAAGAACACGTCTAGGCGTGAACCGGAGCAGGCGAGCCTGCACGTCTCAGCAACCGCATTGCATCGCCCCTTCAATCAGTCCGGCAATCCCGCAGCTTTCGATCCGATTCCAGGCAAACTCCGGCGAAATTTCAACGGCCTCATTGAGGACCCTCGCCCCGGCTGCGACGGACCCGTATCAACGCCGTTTCCTGCGAGCAGAATTCGCCGCTTTGCATTCATGGACCGCCCCTGCTCAAGAACCGATCCACCCATTTCCCATGCGATCCCACGGAACCGTACTACATATACGAATATGTATACATACACAGATAAAGAGAGGGGGGAAGGACACAACAGCACTGTGCAACAAGTTTCGAAGGGGTCGGTATTAACTCGTCAACGACGACGACCATACTCCACCCTCTTCCGTCTCTCGAAATCCTGTACACATTACAGAGATGCAAGTTTCCTTGCGTGTCCCAAGCCTTTACGCGGTTCCCACTGTAACTCTCAACGTCTCTGTAAACCCAAAATCCATTAGAATCGGCAGGGATCTACGGGCTGGTTTCTAAAAAGCAATTAGAACGCCCAGGATCTCCATCTATATATGTATATAAAAAGACAGTCCTGACTCTCAGTCCTGAAATTTTGCACAGAGGTTTCCTTCATGATCTATGCAAGGGATAAGAAAGGATATTTCGAAATTCAAACCCCAAGGGGGTGAAAAGGAGTTGCAACGTTTGTATGAGGAATATTCTATTCGTGGTCGGATTTACTTCACACTTGGTCTCAATGCTCTTTGATATAATTAATCAAACACCTATTCCGGCATTTTAAAAAATTGAACTCCTAAGATGGTGAAAAGGGGTTGCAACGTTTGTATGAGAAGTATTCTATTCGTGGTCGGATTTACTTCATACTTGGTCTCAAGGCTCTTTGATATAATTAATCAAACACCTATTCCGGCATTTTAAAAAATTGAACTCCTAAGATGGTGAAAAGGGGATGCAACGTTTGTATGAGAAATATTTTGTTCGTGGTCGGATTTACTTCATACTTGGTCTCAATGCTCTTTGATATAATTAATCAAACACCTATTTCGGCATTTTTAAAAATTGAACCCCTAAGATGGTGAAAAGGGGATGCAACGTTTGTATGAGGAATATTCTATTCGTGGTCGGATTTACTTCATACTTGTTCTCAATGCTCTTTGATATAATTAATCAAACACCTATTTCGGCATTTTTAAAAATTGAACCCCTAAGGGGGTGAAAAGGGGTTGCAACGTTTGTATGAGAAATATTTTGTTCGTGGTCGGATTTACTTCATACTTGGTCACAATGCTCTTTGATATAATTAATCAAACACCTATTCCGGCATTTTAAAAAATTGAACCCCTAATAAGGGGGTGAAAAGGGGTTGCAACGTTTGTATGAGAAATATTTTGTTCGTGGTCGGATTTACTTCATACTTGGTCACAATGCTCTTTGATATAATTAATCAAACACCTATTCCGCCATTTTAAAAAATTGAACCCCTAAGGGGGTGAAAAGGGGTTGCAACGTTTGTATGAGAAATATTTTGTTCGTGGTCGGATTCACTTCATACTTGGTCTCAATTCTCTTTGATATAATTAATCAAACACCTATTTCGGCATTTTTAAAAATTGAACCCCTAAGGGGGGGGGGAAAAGGGGTTGCAACGTTTGTATGAGAAATATTTTGTTCGTGGTCGGATTTACTTCATACTTGGTCTCAATTCTCTTTGATATAATTAATCAAACACCTATATCGGCATTTTAAAAAATTGAACCCCTAAGGGGGTGAAAAGGGGTTGCAACGTTTGTATGAGGAATATTCTATTCGTGGTCGGATTTACTTCATACTTGGTCTCAATTCTCTTTGATATAATTAATCAAACACCTATTCCGGCATTTTAAAAAATTGAACCCCTAAGGGGGTGAAAAGGGGTTGCAACGTTTGTATGAGAAATATTTTGTTCGTGGTCGGATTTACTTCATACTTGGTCTCAATTCTCTTTGATGTAATTAATCAAACACCTATTTCGGCATTTAAAAAAATTGGACCCCTAAGGGGGTCAAAAGGGGTTTCGAAATCTAAGATATGACATACAATTAAAAGTCTATATGGGGTGAATGGGGGGTTAAAAGGTTTTATGGAGAAACAATATCAATTTGCGAGGGCATGAAACGGTTTCCTGTGTGAACGAAGCCGCGGGCGGACGCTTAAAAACGGAAGATAACTGTTGTTCGATCTGCGACAAAGATTCGTGGTTGTTGAATAGCAGAATCTTTTCTATAGAGTTATTATTTACTCGTGAAAGGGACGATTCATGAGGAACATCCTTTACCGTCGTTAGGTTAATGCCAGTCCACATGGAAATGATTACACGCCTCGGAGCAACCTTTTTCGGGAGCCACATAGTTCCGTGTGTGACCACGGCACACCTTCGCCCGCTTCCTGAAAAGTTGGTCACGCATATGGACTCGGTGGACGGGATGCGTGGGAAAAGTCGAGCAAGCGTGGCGGTTTGAATCCGTCTTAAAGAAAGCAGGTGAATTGTGGATTTCTGGACACTACATGGTAATTCACGAGAATTTTCGTGGACTTAAGCCTTTGAAGTTACTGTCCAATTAATTCTCTGAGAACTTTTTTGACTCTCTGTTCGAACAATTATATTAATAGACTAAGGATTTTATGAATTTATGACAAGAACGAGTAGGAGTTTCAAATAGTAACAACATTAGAAGAATTTAAGGACAGGGACCATAATTGTTATAACGAAAAAGAGAAAAATTCATCGAACAACAAGTATTTCATAGACTAAAACCGTATTGGTTACAAATAAGGATTATAAGTAACCGAAAATTTTCTCCCATGTTGGTAAATGTTATCGTTGAGAGAAATTCATTTCTCGACCATCGAGGACGATCCAATTTTTGGGCACTAATAACTGTTATTTGTAACAAAAAAGTATAAAAATCGATATTTTTTAATCATTTTGTTCTTCGAATTTTTTCCTTTATATTGTGTGTACATTATCTTAAATTTCGATAATGATCAACTTCTTATTAATGATTTTTATCGTAGAAAATTTTAGAATAACTGTTATTTTTGGTCCCTGTTTAAGAATACTGTTATATTATTTTCAACCTATTAAACGTATTAACGAAGAAAATAAATATCACTCCGATTAGTTGCAATTCAGGAAGAAAATTTTTATCTTGAATAAAGATAAACATTGAACTTGTTATGTTATATTAACCCTGTGCACTCGGAGCTATTTTAACTGGAAAATTAAACATTTCTTCCGATCTAGAATATTTCCATTCCCTATGATTTTTGTAATTTCATGGATATGAAATTGGTATAATTCTGCATTGAGGTCAAATACTGAGATTGGTATAATATAGTAATTGATTAGATACCGATATATTTAATAATACAAACAATATTTTGAATAGTGGTCCGGCAATTTTTAGTGGTGCCTCAGAGGGGACAATCGAGTGCAAAGGGTTAATGTTAATACTGGCGAACTTATAAGCTATTCGTGTCATGGAAACCAATCTCTAACGATGTTATAATGCCACTTTTATAAATAAGCATCAAAGTTGTAGAAGCGTAATCCCTGGCGCATCTTTTAATCTGCAAGTAATATATGAACTCCGTGTGTGTCCGCGTATCAGATCCATCGATCGCGAGAAAAAAGAGCGTAACATTTGCAGCGGCGCCGGTTGGCACGAATGAACGCAGCTCAGTGTTCCTCGCGTGAAAATTGTTCTATGGTACGCTTAATAGGAATGTAAGAGAAAGTAAACTGAAATGTGGGTTAGCCGCGAGGATGGCTTTCGATTTAATTGGTGCGCGGATAAACGTTTCGGTTTACTTTAATCAGCCGAAACGTTGATCCCGCCGATCAAGCGAATATCATTCGGCCGGGTATTTAAAAAGGAGAACAGGAAACGATAATAAATCTGCGGGTTGATTCAACATGCTACAATCAGCGTTAAAATTTTGGGCTGTAGTGGTGTATCACCCACAGAAATTTATGAGCTGAGATTTTGAGGAAGGACGAGAAGGGTCATTATTAGTTTTTGAACTCTTAATGAAATACAGTAAATCCTCTAGAAACATAAAAAGGCCTTACACGATAAACGCAAAAGAAATATCCCCTCCACTGTAATAATCTGATCTCGGCTCGGGTATATCTGTGTGAACCACTACTAATGCGAAGCGGAGAGTCGCAGTCGCCGGCACAGTTCAAAGGCCCGTTACCAATATAAAATCCTTTTTACTATTACTTATTTTTTTAATGAAACTTTCACCAATATATTTGTGGCATTTTTCTGATTAAAATAAGACCAAACACGATATCATTTCAACTGTATTTAGTGGTTTAATTGACGATAAACGTTTCGGGCGCAAGAAAGGACAGTCTCTCTTTACACGCGGTGTCCTTCTCGACGTTCGGCTCTGCCTTTGATGCCCAAAGAATCGTGTCCCGTCTACGATAAATGCAAACGAATCTCCTCGAGGCTTTTGCATTTATAGATGATTTACTGTACCGCTAAAAAATATGTTTTCCAGTATATCCTTTATATATAATTTCTAGAGGACCCGCCCTTGAAATTTTATAATCAGGATTATCCCCCCGTTCCTTAAAATCTCCGCTCATAATTTTGTATAAGTCAGACCGCACTGTATATAAATATTGCTATTTCATGTAGATTTCATTAAAACCGGACGACAGAGGAACAGGCGGTAGAAGATTATGGTCGGAATACAAAATTCTAGGATCGATATCATTTTATTTGGTTGAGTGCCAAGGCGCAGCAGTCAGAACCCTGTTTTCAAGGATCTGTAATTTAAGTTGGAGGGAGCAAAAGTAGAGAGAACGAAGTGGTCTTAAGAAATTGAACGTCCTTGAAACATGCCGTTTGTTCTCGTCATAGTTATCGACGTTTTTATCCTCGAGTTAAACTGGACGTTTACCTAGCATTTCCTCTGACTTCGGTAATTATCTTCTAATTTCTGCAATTGGGCTCCTTCATGCGTACATATTCATTGTTCGGTGGAGTTATCCTCGATAGAACATCGAATACAGTTTCGGAGAAAAAGCTATGCTTCTAAAGCTTCTTAGCTATGAAGGGGTTAATATCGACGCCACGATTAAATTTCAAACAATTTTTTTTACTATTTCTAGACTATCTCTTTCTTGCTAGACTGCGGATCTTTATGCAAAATAAAAAATATCTGCATTGATTGCAAGACACAGGAGCCAAATATAAATTGCTTTCTTCTTTCAATTATCTTATTAAGGTGCAACTAATACAGTGGTGGCCTTCAATCTTTTTAATATGTCCACTCTTTTAAATTGTACGTACCCATTTTTGTCAAAAATGCATAAAATCCGCAGTCTAACGGTCACACTATGAAAACTAACAAATTAACAGGTTGTCCTACCTTCTTGCCCGTGACTGTAGCCTGTCGAATGTTTCGTGTCCCATAAACCGAGCACTCCTGTACTACTGTATTGACACCAATGCGCACCCTTCTGAGAGCGACTGTTTAGTTCGCAGCACGTGAAACGCGGCCGAAATTAATCCGAGGCATCGGGACGGAAAGAAAAGCGTATCAGAGGGCGGAAGTGCATGATTCGCCTGCAATGGTTCCCCCGACGAGACGGTCGACAGCTGCGGAGAGAGTAAGAGGACGACAGAACCTTTCCCTTTCTTCCTCCTCTTGCATCGCGTCCCACAGTGGCCACGTGAAACGAGCACGTGGAAAAGAGATGCTATCCTATCTCACCGGTGTTCGTCCCTTCCTCCCTTCATCCCTTCATCGCCATCGCTCTAACCCCTTCCCCTATACTTTCGGACATTCCCCTCCTATCCGCTTCTTTTTTCATCTCCTACTCCCTTAATTCATCGTCCTCCCTCTTCATCCGTTTGCTCCCCACCTCCTCGTTCACAGTTTCATTGTCCCTACAGCTGTCTCCGTTCAATTCACGAGGCGTACGACGCTCGTACGGCCTGGTCAACAGGTAGAGAGACAGACAGGTGGCCGGACGATATATTCATGATGTCGGCTGCTACACGACAATCCCGAAGCCGGGTCAGTGTTCGCGATCCCTCGAAACGCGCGCGAGTCTCGGCTACCAGCGATCCTGTGTCACTAGTTTTCGGGTGTCAGTAGTCAGTGCCACATAGAAATGGGATTAAGTGTATCTGCCAGCTAATTCGTCGGTCGCTTCGAAAATATCGCTAGTGCTTAAAATTATCATACCTGTGAGTAAACCTGTGCGAACTCTCTTCATGAATACTTGGAGGAACACTAATGGCACTTTCAAGTATGACCTTGACCCATTGGAGATGAAGTTATTGTTTCGACTTTCACCAGGATTGTTCTATTCTGTGCAACTGAGCGATTTGTTTTCGGTGAAAGTTCCATGGCTGTGCTCCCTTTTGCTTCTGCCCAACTGTGTTACGCTGAAGACGCTAGACCCTCGTACAATGGCAGGAAAAATTGTTTAAAGACAGATGTACGTGTGTATCTTTTCTGGTCGTGAATGGAATTTAAAGAATTCTCTTTATATTTACTAGAATTTACACTTTTTTATTTGGATCCTTAAAGAAAATTTAAATGATACTATATTTCGTAGATTTATAGTAGTTGCGCACACATGCTGAAAATTTCATCGAAATCGAACATACACACGAGCTACAAGCGGTTAAACATGGTGAAAATCGTAATTTTACCCGATCACTTTTTCGACCAGTTTATGCTTAAAATTCACAGAACCGTACATTACGATCTACAAAACGTGTATTCTAAATTTTCAATACGAGTGTGCTGTGTCCGCACAGTGTTCCCATATCGTGCAGCATTTTTCGTACGATGAATGGCCGCTAGAGGCGTTTGCAGCCTTAGTAACGTAAGCTTCTCGATAAGATGGGGTACCTTGAGCACCCCGCAGAATTTGAAAAGATTTGTGTGATTTGATAACATGTGCATTTGTGTATATTTTGTAACTTGTAGGACACGTCCTGAAGTTTTTTTGTCCGGAACAGATTGTTTCGGTACTTCCGCGCCAATATAAGTGTTTCTTTCCGCGCAGCGCCTCTAGCGGCCATCCATCGTACGAAAAATGCTGCACGACATCGGAACACTGTCGGTACGAGAAGTGTATCGATTATCGATCGATACGGTCGAGCGTACCATAACCTAGAAGTCCGCATGGTTACGCAGTGCAAATCAGTGCAAATAGAACATGCGTTGTGTCAGTGTTATTATCATAAATTATGTTATTGTATTGTTTAATCAAACATATTTATATCGTTAATCGTTGAAAGTGCTTCTAGATATCTCTGGACCCACGAAAACATTTTAAAAAGTGCCCTTTTTATTTTTGCACGTAACCTTGTAAATTATAATGTTTGGAAAATCTGTTTTGCATGTCATTCCGTAAACCTATGCTTCTAATTGGTTATAAAAAATCAGGACGCTCGGTACAATTATGGAAAGGTTATTCTATTTTAAACGGCGTACGAATACATTTTACACTCGCTGTAATTTTTGTCGCGATCTAAGCTGAAACAGATAATATCATTTCGCATCATCGGGAGTTCACTAAACCGCGAGATAAAAACATTTGAAGTCCAATCTGGTATTTATAGGATTTTTTGTGAAATCGTCGAACGTGCTCGAGGCCTCTCAAACGCCCATTAGTTCTCGCTGCTGGCTTGGAAAAAGGATGTACGGGCTGATGGAGATTGATATTTAATATTTGTGATTTGCAACACGTGTTGAATCCGCTCGCGCGAAGTGAAGTGACTCGATAACAATCGGAGATGTGATATTCTCGTGATTCTGTCGCGACGTTAGACTCGATTAGTGTCGACTAAGGATTCGATAGCGAAGGAGGGAGAGAGAAAGATTTTTTAAGCATCCTTGATAGCCGTGAAAGTGGAACAAAGTGCGTTTCAAGGGCCTTTGTTGCTGGTGAAGCACCGGCGGGAAGATTGCATTCCTTTGTTTCATCGAGGACGGAAGAAGTAAGTGTTAGTCGATATTTATGTCAAGTGTCTTCAGTCCACACATGTGGACTCGTGTCCTTGCAACGGCAAGTACACGGTATAAACTACAATCAGGGACCATAACTGTTATAACCAAAAAGAAAAGAAGTATTTCATCGACTAAAAAAGTAACCGAAAATTTTCTCTCTTATTGGTGAATGTTATCGTTGAGAGATATTCATTTCGATCGCTCATAACAGTTATTCGATGAGATAAATTTATTTCGATCGTTCAAAACAGTTATTCGATGAGAGAAGTTCATTTCGACAGATCATTTAATAATAATGAACTTTTTATTAATGATTCTTAGCGTAGAAAATTTTGGAATAACTCTTATTTTTGGACCCTGACTACAAAATCGCAGTTCGGTCATCGATTACTATTCGACGTTCTCTTTACGTTCTGCGCCTATGTACGAAATGTCGTCGACATTCTTTTTTAATTATACAGTGGATGCTTAAATTGTATTAGAGCCACAATGCGATGCATATACTCCCTCTGTCCCATAAAAATAGTAGCATGTGAATATTTAAACGGGAATTATTGGCGAATGCAGCTGTAAGTTATGCAGTAGCGCGAAATTGCGAAGCCTTCATTCAAAACCAATGTTTCACGACATCTGTTATTTCTTTTGACACATCCTTCAATTTTTAGGTTAACCTAATTACTACGAATTACAACTATTTTTCTAATTTCATCCGCTGATCGAAATCAATTGTTTTATTTCAGTTGAATATCAACCCATTGTAAAAGTAAGATAAAAAAAAAAACAAATTATGCTGGAAGCAACGGAGAACGATGGCTCCAATAATTTTAAGCTCACGCATATAGGCAAAGCAAAGCTTCGCAGCCAAGGGTTCCTACTTACAAGTTTAAAATGCAGTAACGAAATTATTAAAAAATCCAGAGAGAAAGTATCCGAACACTCAAAATAAAAATTAGGAGTAATATTTTTCATTTATTGTTTAATGCAATCTGGTTTTTTGATAATAAATGTTGCGTTCTATATTTATTTTCTTTTGCTACTATTATTATGAGACAGAGGGAGTATTTAATATTAACGGATTTTATGCATTCGTTACAAAAATGAGTGTAATTTTAAACAGTGAAAACATTAGAAAACACATCAAGAAAGAATATAAATTTCTGTTTCATTCCAGTTTGTTGCAATTTAGGAAGAAAATTTTGATTTCGCATAAAGTGTAGCTAAATATGCGAATAAATGTCATAAATAGGGTTTCACACGTTTATGACAAAAATGAATGGAAATTATTTTTTAAAAAAATTGTATTTTTATTTAATTCGTGTTGCTTACAGACTACTTAGAGAAAGTTTATTTCGCATGAATGGTTATCGAGCAAAACGATCGATATGTGTAATAGAATCATAATTTATTTAAAAGTTTGGTTTCGGAGCTTCTCAAATGAAACGATAGAACTTCGTGGCTGTTCAAGCAGACCCAGTACATTTTTCCCCGCGATTATTCAGATGCCCGTTTAAACTTTTTACTGTTATCGGGCAGAAAATATTTTCATCGATCGATTTTCGAAAGCATTCGGGAAAATATCACCTCGTTTGTTTTTAGTAGTTTTTCCGCTCGATGTGCTTCATATTATATTGGTGACTCGTTCTGGATTAGAACGACTATCGAAGATCACGATGGAACTGTCGATGTTGTCAGCGATAGGTTGACAGCAAATTGCGCGCGTGTTAGAACACAGCCCGGAGAGAATATTTGTTCGATAATATTTGAAATGATATTGCGGTTGCTCCGTAAACACGCGCAAATGTGCTGGCCCCGGGAATTATCGTGCCCGAGCTTTCGTATTTGTCGTAGCAGAAATGTCGGCTGTGTATCCGCAAATTTAATAGCATTAAAGGATTTAAATAAGAAGATTTACTAAAACTAAGTGACCTGTGTTCCTTTCCAACAAATAGAAATTAGAATTGCTACTTCTGCATTGCCTGGGAGACTTAACTTAATACTATTGTATAATACGGAGTAGAACACAATCGAAGAACCTGAACCGAAAGTTGGAGTATCATTTCTTGTTATTATTTATAAACAAAATTGGATTAATACAAAATATATTTTAAGTGGTATTTAATTTTTCTTAATTAAAATTAAATGATTCTTGCAATCGACTAATTACGAAAATGGTGTAAGTCTATTTATAGCCCGTAAATATACATATACAGGGTGTTCGCGATAATTTGGACAAGCGTTTTTTTCAACACCCTGTATTTATTCGCCTAAAATAAATTTACATAATCAAATTACATATTGATAAACTAGTTTTGATAAATTTATATTTTTGAATTGACTAATATCTTTTTAATCGACTAACCTTCATTTTTCTCGAAACAACAAAAAATGGACTTACACCACTTCCAAAATAAACGGGGTCCAAATATCGAAATTCAAACAAAATTTTAAAAAGATTAGTCACAGATTGTACATTGCGCTTTCAATGTTATACAGGGTGTCCCAAAAATGTTGAACTTGCTTGAACTTCCTCCGCACAATTGTTAAGATTGACTTTATACATTTCACAGTTGCGAAACGAGATATACTGTACTGATGTTTGAACAAACTTTAGCAATGACACCTTTATAATTTGATTTTCATGTAGTTACACGCATATTCTACAGCTTTAATCCAAGTGAAAATGTAGAAACAATATTTTAGCTTCACGTTGCAAAACTGACATATTTGAACGGCATCGAGATATAATAACCCAGCTACAATAAAATGTCCCATATATCCGAGAAGAATAGCCGGTGGTGAAGAAAAGCTTAAGAAAAGAAGGAACGCGTCAAGTTTGCTCGTGCAAAGCACGTATCTTGCTTTCTATTTATCTATCGACAGACCGTCGCGGTTGGCAAGAATTCGTTTATCGCCGCATCCGCAAGATTTATATCAGCTTGAGGGACAGGCGTTTCTTTTTCTATCCACAGAACATAACCTACAATATTCTACCTCGATTCTAGGAACTTGTCTTTCATATTTCTAACTTGTTTCGAGATTTAGAGACAGAACAAAATTCACCTTCATTTTTTCTAAATGACACAGCATATTTTTTAGTATTATACATAATCTTATATGCTTATGTCAAAATGAATTGACCTTGACATGAACTTTACAGTAAGACAGGCTTCACTTTTTGATACTGCTCAAGATATTGATCTCTCGAAAGAAATACACAATAAAAAAATAAAAGAAACAAAGCAAAAAAAAACGTATGAAACACTTCAAAATACTGTCGCATTGTTCCCGACCCATTAAAATGATTAGAAAGGGAAGTAAATGTTTATGTATTGGGTTGGCAAGAAAGTAATTTCGGTATTTTAAGGTGAAATAAAACCGCAGTTCCCTGTTCAAACGATGAACTTGATCAATAAAATATTTTCTATTGAAGAAAATATAGTTCATTGCTTGAATATATAAAAACATTAAAATTACTTTGTTGCCAACCGAATAGTTCTTGGATCTTAGCGACGTGATACCTCTAATTATAACAACTAAATCAGAAATTACTTTTATTCTAATTTATTCGTTTGACTGTTCCAGATAAAACGCAAGAAGCAAGCTGAAAACATCACCGAAGGAACCAGAAACCGGACAAAGGCGTCCAAAACCTGGCTTCGGAGTCTGTTAAACACGCCCGGCCGATAAAACAAGATCCCATGTGCAAACAATGATCATAAAAGACGCCCTTAAGCCGTGGAAAGAAGCAAGTCTAGCAGATCTGACGAACGGTCCGCAATCAGGATGGTGATCGCGAGCGGATCCCCCGGCGAGGCGACGTCCAACACGACCGGCAAACTGAGAAGATCTCGTCGATTGTCTTCGACCAGGGGTTTGAAGGTACGCTCGAGTGCAAACACAGCTGGGCAAGCGATTCCCCGGCAAGATCTCAATCAGAAGTTGGGTCTGTGTCCCATAGTGAGCAGAAACGTGGCCGATACAAAGGGGCGGCCGGTAATCAATTGGGAATTGAACGAAAGAATCAGCCTGAGCAGTGGTTCGAGTCCGGGTCTGGCTGTTCGTCCGGACGCCAGGAAGGGTATCGAGTTCAGCGAGAATCGCAAGAAGCCGGAAATCGATGGCAGACAGGCGATCAACGATAACGGTGGCGATCGTCGCGAGAACAGAAACAGCCGGGCTAGTCTGGAGCTGATGAACGTGTCCGGTTTTCATCAGGACGTCGACAAGAAGCGTCGCGGCTCCTGGTCGATCGATATCGACGTGGTCGGCAGGTTAGCCGACGAGGGGAACGTCATTAAAAGCGATTCCAAGTATGAGATCGGAATTCCCAGCGAGGGTTCGTCAGCGTCGAGGAAGTCTAAGCAGCGGCGCTCCGCAGGGTCGACGAAAGCACCGAAATCGACGAAGAACGAGGAGGACGACGGGCTGAATAATAAATGGGGTAGGAAGAAGGCTGATAAGACGAACGACTCGATCTCGAAACGGCTGGAGCTGATTCACGAATTGAATCAGAAGATCCTGGCGAACTACGAGAGATTCCAGCAGAAATCGAAACGTAGTCACTCGAAGGAGATCCCGGAAGCCGGTGTATCGAGAGATAGCTGTTCGAGAGGTCGGTTGGTCCCCTCCACAGATGCGAAAGAACGAAAGGAGGATCGGCTGTACGCGGAGGTGAAGCGCAAGAGCCGAACGAAAGCGGAGTGCGTGGTTGAAAAAGGCGAGGACTCGTTGATGCAGAGGAGATTGGACATCAATAAATTCACGTTCTCCAAGGATCACTGCGAGAAGCTGACTGGCGCCGGCAAGGACAGGGCAGACTCGGTGGATAAGAAACGATCGAAAACGCTGTCGAGATCATCCAGGATCCCCTGCGACAATGAGAACTTCATCATGACGGCGAAGCCCGGATTCCACGGTTCCGAGGACGATAAAGTTCGACTAGTGGCTACGAGGACTGAATACTGCGCGCGATCAACGAAGAACGAGGGAAAGGAGCCAGCCCAGAGCAGCTCGGTTTTTTACACGAATGATTTCCCGGTGAGGCACGTAGACCTGGCGATCAATGACGACACCGATTGTCTAGGGAGCTCCAGATTGTACCCGGAGAGCTATACCAATCGCTCTAACGAAGTGAAAATTGATGACGCGAACGAGGACGATCGCAAGGAGCCGGGCAATCCTGACGAAAGGGAAACACGCGATGCGACTAGGATCGATCAGAAGAACGAGGACGCTGTTCACGGCTCCTCGGACGGGACCAGGGGCGAAACGATCGATCAGGAAGCCTTGGAGCACGAAATTCTCGAAAATCTGGACGAGACCATCGATAGGTTCGATAACGAAAAACCGGATGCTAGGGGGGCCAGGATCGAAGAGCCTCGCGACGACAAGAAGATCGACAGTTTCAGCAGTGATTCCATCGAAATCGATAGTCCTTTGTCGAATTCGGGATGCTCGAAGGTACCCAGGCTCCAAGAGACCTTTAATTCCTCCTGGGACTCCGGAGTCGGTGTGGATGTCGGCACCGGAAGCGGCTGGGTCAGAATCCACACGGGAATTGAAAGCAGCCTCGTCTATCTTACTCTGGATACCACCGCCAAAGACGTCTGCAGGGACATGCTGTTAGGCGACGACTTGTCTCTGTTTATTCAGGTAAGCGGACTCGAACTTCCACGGCGAATTAGCCGTTTCATTTATGCTGCAAAGGTTGCGTACCTGGCCGGATGAGGTGGTTGGCAACACTAACGAGGAATGTTGTTTATCATGTATTAAGCTTGAGAGGCGGAGGCGGGATTCCTCAAGAGTTTAAAGCAAATAAATAAAAATACATTTTTTAAAAATCTCGTTTCTGAAACGGACTAAAAAGTATAAAACATATATTTTTTAAAATATCATGTTCATAAAACGGACTAAAAAGTATAAAATAATTTTTCCTAGCCCCATACAGATAGCCTCGAAAATTTGTGATTGTGAATTTTGGATCGCTATGAAAGTGCTTGCAAGATTTAAAACGAAAAACGTGGGGCGCAAGATAATAGTAAGGAGTCTAGAGAGTAGCTGCCGTTGAGAAAACTCGCACAACAGTTCATATCATTTGCAGCGCAATCAAATTGTTAGTGACTTAGTTAGTGACTTCCATGCATCAATTATCTGTTGCATGCGCCCCACGTTTTTCGTTTTAAAACATACAAGTATTTTCATAGCTATTAAAAATTCACGATCACAAATTTTCAGGACTATCTGTATGAGCTTAGGAATCTGTGTGTGGGGTTAGGAACCTGTACGAGACTAGGAGAAATTATTTTATACTTTTTAGTCCGTTTTCTATCCGAATAAATTAATAAATTTTCTATCCGATTGACAACCAACTGGAGTGACATAGAAATTTATGTTCTCTCTTAATATGTTCAATGGGTTGGAAATAATATAACATTATTTTTAAATTCGTCTAACGTTTTTACTGTTTTAAATTACGCCAACTCAGTTTTATATAACATAATTCATAACAATTTCATATAACAATTCATATAACAAAAATAAAAGATTCCTCTAGTTTTAATGCATTTACTAAATCAACTGAAACGTTTCATCCAGCTTCGAAATTATACAAACTTTATTTCCACATGATTTTAATCTCTTTGTTATTTAAAACCCATTGTTACCTTCTACGAGTCTTTTCAGTGCACACTGGTACTTCATAAAAAATTTATATTAACAGCGACATTCTTTCATCTTTTAAAATTAAATCCTTACTTTTACATTTTCACAGATAAAATTGTTTGGTCTCATTTTAGTCAGAAAAATGTCAGAAATATGTTGATAAAAGATTCATAAAAAAATAGTTAAAGACATACGAGTTCTGCCATTGGCTTAGCTTCAGGGCCCAGCGAGGGCAACACCCCGAATAGACGTAAAATGGACGTCTTTAAGACGTCGCGTGCTATCTGGGACCTTGCAGTAGTGGGGAGAAATTTTTCACAAATGTCGTGGACATCTTTTTTTCATATATCAGGACATTTTTATAATGTAACTCTTACGTTGTTACAAATCATATTATCTTTCTCACGTTTCAATGCATTTCTCTCTGTTCTGATAAGGTTGAACTTCGGTACCTTTGCTGTTTATAGCTCATCGACGTCGTCTTCCAACTTCGTTCGCCATTTCACGGCACGAAGTTATAGATGACGTTTTCCACCTGGCTGACAATGTTCTTTACTGACAATGTCTATTATTGAGACATGTCTCGCTGTAATGGCGACCGTGTATTCTTCTCGCAGAACGGATGTGTTACAGGACAAGGCAAAATTGCTGATGCTTTCGATCTTATGAAAAACATTATTCCTATATTTATCACTACAGTTTGCTCTATCAAAACGGCTAATTGTTGCATTACTACATTTTGTTTGTATTTATAATAAACTGCAATATAATAATTCTACTTTCCACTTTTAGAAAATATTTAAAGTTAGTTTGAATTTCTTAAATTTTTTTTCATAAATATTTTCTCTCGTAGACATTCATAACTAAATTATACAGGATTTGTACAATTTTAATTGTGAAATTTTGAAGAATTTAGGAACGTCAATATATTATTTTCGATTTAATGCAATTATTAACGTAAGAAATCTGTTTCTTGCTACTTATAAAAAAAGATTTTTTTTTGTATAAAGTAAAGTAAAATTTGTTACATAAAAACTTTCTTATTTCATTGCTTGGGACTTAATAAGCAAATATGTTTTTACGCTTGTAGACATTCCTTGTTACATTCTTGAAATTTTCATACAATTTTCGGACAGAATGTAGATTTAACTATTGTACACTAGGCGTTTTCCTGTTTGGGTTACTAGCCAGAAATTTCAATTGGTCAGCTGAACAATTAAAACAACGTTAGAGATTACGAAGCACTCTAACATCAGGAGCGACGGAAGCGGAACTCGATTCGGTGCTTCCTATTCTGAATTTTTTAATTGTTAGCTGACCAATTAAAAAACCTGGTGGTAACCATTGATCCGGAGCATGAATAGCGTACATTTGAAAATGGAACCACCGCACGATACGCGACAGTATTATTGCGTTAGTCGATCTCCTGATGAAATTAATTGCAACAGTGTTGAAACATGGATATGGATTTCTAACAATATATGGACTTCTCCGGATAGCTCGAAGTAAAAGCTACATTTTCCTTTAAAAAACTTTAATAACCCGAAGCACACATTTAAACAAAACAAAATTATACGAAGAAATATTACGGTACCATATTCCGAATGTAACACAGTTGTAAAGGCTGCAAACACGAATGAAATTTCATGTAATTTAATAACGCATAACGTGCAATCTTTATCTCTCCTCTGGCTTGATAAAGTATTCAGTTGAGAAGAAAATCTCTGTTTAATATTTTATTGTGCATGTCGAGAGATATAGAAATATACATTTTTTTATTATTATTATAATCACAGGGATTATCCATAGAATACATTTTTTTCATATTTACATTTCAAATTAACTGGAGTAATTAAAACTCACTGCCCAAAGGTAAAATTGTATTTTGCACATGGCGTCCATGCTCCGGCTTATACACGCTTGATACAGATATTAAAAATTGTTCTGCGAAATTTTGTTCATTTTTGGAGGTCGTCGACAAATAATGTATATAACAAAAATATTCATACAAAAAAAAATGCATAATATATAATAAAAATATGTATGGAATGGAATAGAATAGAACATATAATCAAAATATCTGTAAAAACCCCTTGAGAGCGAGCGAATACGTTTGTCCACCACAGAACGTGCTAAAACCATGAAATCGAACGATTACGATGGTATTGAGCGTGCAGAAAATTTCAGGCATCGACATAAGGATTAACCGTAACCGAAACAGATAACAGTTGGCAATTTCGTAGCTCTATAACAGTTATTCGCAATAGAGGGGTTCCTCAGAAGCGAAATCAATTTTCTAACAGTTTCGAAGCCCGGGATATCGCGGGGATCGTCGATCGGATTCGATTTGGTCGATGCAACGGGGACCAGTTTTCGAACCTGTATCGATAATCGTTCCGCAAACAAAGATATGACAGGTTTGGGGGCGGGACGCGCAGCTCGAAAGTTTTCGATGATCACGAAGCGAGGCGAAACGTGATAAGAAAGCTCGATTTAAGGGAAGAGGGAAATGTAATAGAGTAGAATGGGGCCAGGTGAAATCGACGATGATCCGGGGAGAAGGGACGTGAAAAGAGAGAAGAAGAGTAGAGAGAGGAACGCAAGGGAAAAAATGCGAAGGGTTTCAACGGGAATATCCCCCCGGGCTTTATCGCGTGCCCGAGCATTAACGACGTCTGCGACAGAGCAAACCGGAAATCCTGGCGAACCGCAGGGATCCCTCTGTGATGGGATAAGTCGCACGATTTCGTTTCGTCATTTTCGCAGGGGCATGCACAGACGACGAACTATCATTTTCTCGGCGAACAAAGGATAAATGTCATTTATATTCCCCGTCATTTACATCCGAGCTTGAAGGGATGCTCGAATTCAAATAGAGTCTGTATTGAGACAAGGAGACCACCAATGCTCGGAGAATACGGTCCCGATGACACTGATGAAAGAGATTTAAATATCAGAGAAAATTTCACCCGAAATTAATTGTTCCGGACATTTCGTGATTTCGTTTGATTAACAACTTTGAAGTGTGGTTGGATATTTTATCATTTTTTCGAAGGAACGCGTTGCAACAATGAAACGTATGCATTGGGTTGTGCGATACAAGTCTTTTCCTTGCTCTACAAACCTATCTGCTCCAATTTTTCGAATTAATTCATTTTAATCAATTTTGTCTATCACTTACCATCGCTAACCATCTTCACTCCATGGGCTTTGCTCAAAAACTTGGAGCTTGGATGCCACACAACATCCCATTATTGCTTGCTCTAACAGATTTTACAACAATATCGATTTTTTTAACGGCACGTTACACGCATTCCTAACAAAATTGCGTAATACTATTTTTTACTCATACCTGTACTTTTTTAGTTTCGCGCGGTCCATTTTTATGTAAATTTTAATTAAGACTTAGGTTAAGACTTCTTTTTGTTTTTTTGTCATGTCTTCTTTCTGTTTTTATCAGTTATACTGTAAAAACTGTATACATTTGTATAAAAGGACCTCGGTCCGTATATAATAATAATAATAATAATAACTTGAGTGAGATGTCGAGCAGATGTCGAAAATTAAGTTTTCTGCCTCCTGGAACTTGCATTGGAAAAGCCTGAGAATTGAATAAAATTAATTAATTCGAAAAATTGAAGCAGATAGGTTTGTAGAGCCAGAAAAGTATATACTGTACCTAACAAAATACAAAATTGCGGGGAAAAAATAAAATACGAAAAACGCGTGAATTTATTACACAGCCCAATAAGTCAGCTGATTCTCACACGCGTCATGGTGCGAAAGTTATGATCAGACAGCAGGTCTTTCCGTAAAATAAAAATTTTCTCTTGAAATTGCAACAAACTGGAACGAAATAGAAAAATTGTTAAAAATGACGTAACAGTACTTTTTAATTCAACTAATGTTTTTATTGTTTCCAATGGCACCTACTCACTTATGCAATAAATGCATAAAATCCGCTGTCTAATTATGCCTAGATTGTGGATTTTATTTTATTGAATGTTCTTTTTATGAAAAAGGCGATTGCAAAGGCAAACAAAAACGAAATAGGAAAATTGTTAAAAATGACGTAACAGTACTTTTGAATTCTTCCAATGTTTTTATTGTTTCCAATGGCACCTACTCACTTTTGCAATAAATGCATAAAATCCGCTGTCTAATTATGCCTAGATTGTGGATTTTATTTTTTTGAATGTTGTTTTTTTATGAAAAAGGCGATTGCAAAGGCAAACAAAAACGAAATAGGAAAATTGTTAAAAATAACGTAACAGTACTTTTGAATTCTTCCAATGTTTTTATTGTTTCCAATGGCACCTACTCACTTTTGCATTAAATGCATAAAATCCGCTGTCTAATTATGCCTAGATTGTGGATTTTATTTTATTGAATGTTCTTTTTATGAAAAAGGCGATTACAAAGTCAAATACAACAGCTCTTGGCCTCCTTTGTTCCTTTAAAATATGTCATAATATTGAAACTGCCAACCATTCGATATTGCCAGTAGCCTGAATATCGAGAACGAAATGAAAAGAATAGGGTGTAGTTTATACAGCAACGTGCTTGCTTTTGCTGGCTTTCAGTTTGGGAATCTCGATGTTCCGAACAGGGGCGATATTTGTAAATCGATGTCGAGTCGAGATGCTTTTATTAACTTTCTCTTTATACTCGCTGGGTAATATGTATATTGAAAACGTGATTGTTCAGAATCTCCAATAACCAATAGCAACCCCTTGGATTTCGGGTCAAGCTAAAGTAGATATTCAACAAGGGTAGTGGTTCTAGAAGATGACCGCGTTTCAAGGTTTCTGGGTCATGATGCTACAAGACTCTAAATCTTGTATCGTAACTTGTAAAGAACTACATACTCGCCAATTTTTCAACCAAATTCCCACAAAGTAAAATTACATAGTGTTTTTGTATTTTTAAAATGCAACCAACAATCTTTCAAGTCTCGTATTTAGTAATATGTATAAAAAATATAAAAAGTTCTTGATTGCAACAAATTTATTTTCTGTTTCAATAAGCCATTTAATAGGAGCATTTTTAACTATATTTTACATTGAATACATTTCATCATATTTAAAGTTTCTTCTATCCCATATTTGCATTCGGTTCTAAAACAGCACGAGCTATAAAATATCTAACAAGGACTTTTTAATTGCGATAGGAGTTAATGGAAGCAGAATACATACGAGTACAGGTACACTCTGACGAAGTAATAACTATGAAATAAATACTATTTCTAGAAAGTGAGATTCGAGATTGCAGTTGTTACAAAATCACTTTTATAATCACTGCACAACACGCACTTCTTCGGTAATACATAACTGGATTGCGAATTATTATGTAAATTCGCTGCTTCGTGCACTAATTTCATACAAACGAAGGTAGACACGATTCTATTTCCTGTACTAGGAGTCCTGCCGTGCCTATAAGAATATTGTATGTGATATTCAATTGTAAATAATAAATATTCATAAAAAATTTCTTTTCACACCCTGTAGTAAACTAATTGTTGTAGAATATTAAAAAACTTATCGTCTTTCTTTACATTCACCCGGCTTTTGGTTAAAAAAAACATCCACTGCAATATCGTTGCAGAAAACATCGTTCAACGAACATTCTGCGCAATAAACACACGTTTGAAAAACGTAATAAATTTTTTTTTAACTTCAAAGAACCACTCGAGTCTACAACATTTTCAGAAAAAAATCAAACCTTTAGTTTTCCCGTCTGCTTTCGAATGCGAGAACACCATTGAAAAAAGAAAACAACTGAAAAAAGTGAAAGTGAAGATTTCACCTTCGAACATCCGCTTGGATAGACTGCTAATATTGTAATATATTGAATTATTTATATCGTTGCGGTGTTAACATACTGAATGTACTTTTTTAAACACTTTTTCGAAATTTTGAATAACTCCGTAAAATCTCTAATTAATGAAGTGATAAAATTTTGTACTATTTATTTCTGAGGAACGATATGATATGCTCTGACTAACAGAAAAATTCTGATTGACAAATTAAGGAAATGTACGTTACGTTCATCTCTTGAAAAAGTTCTCTTTCCACTCTTGACATCAAAAGTTCTCTTGCCACTCTTGATATTCAAGCATGCGTCCAAGCATACCGGGTATCCAGTTTGAACATTTATCACGGAATTATTCGCTAAAAGGTATCTCGCCTTGAAAAAATTTTATGCATTTATGACAGAAAATAAGTTAAAAACACTTATATTATAACTTTCAGCTTATTACGTACATTAAGAAAGAAAATCAATTTCCACTTCACTCCAGTTTGTCGCAACTCAGTTAGAAAATGTTTATTTTGCATAAAGATCCACTCTCTAGTCATAATGGTTCTCCCACTGCACTGTTTTGCAAGTCTGAAGTAATATAGGAGTATAGTGGAGAGTCGTTACGGTTTCACTTATACAATATTTAAAAGCGTCTTGTATTTAATTGAATAATATGTACAACAAAAGAAAGAAGAGAAAAGCCACGTTGGTCAGCCTAGAGCTCGCAGGAGTGCCACTTATTATTCCTTGGCGCCCCTAAAATATAATAACGATGCTACTGGACAAAACATTTCGTGCTTTCAATCTTTGTCTGACCCAGCGGCCATCATCCGCTGCTCTCCCCGTTCTGTGTGATAAAACAAAGCTTTGTACATCGAAAGAGAGCCGTGTAGAAAGACAATTCGGGGCATCGAGATTTGCTTTCGAAGCTTGCTCTCTGTCTCCTATCTTCCCTCTCTCTCTCTCTCATCTCTCGACAAACCGAATTCGCTGTGCTAGCGCCGAAACATTACCTCCCCTTGTCCCACCACTCGCCAGCGACGGATGAAGAGCGACGTTGCATAATGAGTACGGCGTGGCCTGCCTTCTCAAAGATAACGAGGTACGCGCCAGTAATCAAAGGAGGCTAAGACCTTAAATAGCAGGCGGCCTCTTCAAAGAAGCTCTCGCTGGTTACAACTGCTGCCGGGCACTCCAGTCAGCTCGCATACATACATACCTACATTGTGCCCACGGTCACAATATGGCCCTGATGGACTTTGTTAATTCAAAGCCCTCGCGAGCTGACATCTAAAATCAGTACAATAATGTCTCCATATCTTTTACGAACTTCAAGACCGAAGTGTCGCTTATATCAGACCTGTCCAACTTCGTTCTGCTAAGGTGAGAGGTGACGTTCTCCCACTATTTGCGCACGGTATTGCTCAAGGCTTAAGGGGGTAGTGTACCCGCGATTTGTAACTA
This sequence comes from Lasioglossum oenotherae, assembly GCA_028455765.1. Classification (NCBI taxonomy): domain Eukaryota; kingdom Metazoa; phylum Arthropoda; class Insecta; order Hymenoptera; family Halictidae; genus Lasioglossum; species Lasioglossum oenotherae. Next base: position 5,369,596 of record CM052299.1, on the reverse strand, counting down.
GAAATTACCTAAAATCTTACTAGATTTTGGATCGAAACATGGGTCTGCGCCATGTCGTTGTTTGACCTTATACGAGTATATTTTGAGCTGGCTGAGGGCTCATTCCAAAGAGGAAGGTTCATCGCACCACGCTCTGGTCATGATTTTGACGAGATTATGTTTATGTCTAATAATATGAGGGCCCAAAAATCTGGGGAAAAAACCCGCAGATTTCAATGCATTTTTCTGTCTCCCAAAGACTTTTTGACTTATATGATGACCAGAGCGTGGTGTGATGAACCTTCCTCTTTAAAATGAGCCCTCACCCAGCTCAAAATATGCTCGTATAAGTTCAAACAACGACATGGCGGAAACCCATTTTATCGATCGAAAATATAGTAAGATTCTAGTAAAATAGCAAATATCTAGCAAATAACTAGAATCTCACTATACTTTTCTAGTGAGATTCTAGTCCCTTTCTAGTTCCAAATCGAGGGTATACTAACCTCTTAAGGTATACCTTCGGATTGTAACTAGAAAGGGACTAGAATCTTACTAGATTTTGGGCCGAAACCATGTCGAAACATGGGTTTGTGCGCTTCGGTTGTTTGACCTTACTTGAGCAGATTTTGGGCTTGGTGAGGGCTCATTCTAAAGAGGAAGGTTCATCACAGTGCGCTCTGGTCATCATATAAGTCAAAAAAGTCTTTTAGAGACAGAAAAATGTATTGAAATCTGCGGGGTTTTTCTAGATTTTTTCTCTACTTTGGGCCCTCATATTATTAAATATAAACATAATCTCGTTGAAATCATTACCAGAGCGCACTGTGATGAACCTTCCTCTTTAGATGAACCCTCAACCAGCCCAAAATCTGCTCAAATGAGGTCAAACAACCGAAGCGCGCAAACCCTTGTTTCGACATGGTTTCCACCCAAAATCTAGTAAGATTCTAGTCCTTTTCTAGTTACAATCCGAGGGTATACTACCTCCTTAAGTAGTGGGGGAACGGACTCATTGATAGAGTGGAGACTGTGTGATTTCACGCTCTCTTTTTCTCTCTCTCTCTTGAATTTCTTCCCTTACAATATTTACATCTTCCCATTAATCCTTTAACATAAACATGATTGATCGTGAATGATAGTGATTGACTAATTAATACAATGTGGATTTGCGTAACATCATGCTGCACAATATTATTTCGCAATGTGCTTGATCGTGAATAGGCCCCTTAAACCTACCACGAGGGGTCAAATGACCGATTTTAGATTTTTTATTTGACAATTATTGGGATTGTAAAGGTGTTTCCATGGGAATTTATTGAATATGTTTTTTGACTCCAGTATGTACAGGGTGGGGCGATAATTATTAGCACCTCGGATATCTTCGAAAGTATAAAGCTCACAGAAATATTTGCTGAAATAAAATAGCACAGTACGAAGGAGTACTGTCAAAGTTGTACGTGTACCTCGCACGTGACTGTTTGGTATTGGTTGATTTAAGCGAGGAAAACACCATTATTCTTGGGCGACATCTATGTGGAATATTTCATACTAACTTACACTACATTAACAAAAATACAAGCTAGAGTTTCGTTCATATTATTATAAAAATAACCGATTAACGCACTTGCCCCACTGTACCTTAATGGTACATTTAGTGCCAGCATCAGCGGTTAAATTGCTCTGATTAATTAGAAGAAATTAAAGAGAAATATCTATTTTTCCTCCGTCTTTACCGCAGTGGATGAACACACGCGACATTTATTGCTGGCAAGAGAAACGCGAACTCGGTGAAATATTCGGCAACAAGTGGCAATTTTTCAAGAATCACGAGACACCCGCGAGCAGTTGCCGGTTGTTGCTTCACTGTGGACATAGCTTAAGAGTACACGTTTACGACATTTGGCGACCAAATCTGCAGCGCGCAGAAAGTTTCAGAAAATCCAATGACCATCGGCGAGTCATAAATTTATTTCGTGGAAAGCGAAACTTTGGGGGAGAGTCCGCAAGGTTGCCGCGCTATCGTCCAACCTTATACGGTCTGTCCAGACTCTGGTGCGACCGAGCCTGTACATTTTTTTCCTGTAATGCAATCTCGTTATAACTAAATTCATTATGAAATTTAACATTTCAACAAACACCGTGCACAATTTCAAGGCGTTAGCACCTCTACGTCATTAGTTTTTGAGGTTATACGTGACAAAAGCTTTAAACAGCTTTTATATTAAAAAATATAAAAGCATCAAATAATTTTATTCTGTTAAGTGTTAAGAGTGTTAAGAGAGAACAACACTGTCACAGAACAACGTGTCTCCTGTGTTCTATTTCGGGGCTCGTTTTAATTCGCGCATCTCTGTGAATCGCGTGAGTATGGCGCGCGGCGCGGCGGCTGTGGAAAAGAAAGGATTCAATAATTATTGGAATTCCATCCGCGAAACGAGGGAATAAAACGCGGCACGGCTTTACCATTTATCTGTATTATTCCTGCGGCTGATATCTAAATGAACCGTTTTGCGCGAGCGGCAAAGTAAATCGAGGTCCCCGGGTTTCCGACCACCTATTTCCACTTTAAAAGGGTGACGTGACGGATATTTTTAAGATCATTTATTATCCGGATTAAGCGGCGAAACGCTGACGTTTTTACGCTCGTCTAAATGCATTCAAAGGGGTGGCGTCGCGGCCGGGCTGCCGTGATGCCGGAAAATTGCAGAGGACTATTTCTGCTAAGTGGCGGAGCGTGGTGAAATTAAGAAAGTCTTTCCCTCGGAATTGAAAGAATTTCTCTTTTTAGCGGCGCGGCGGCCGCCGGCTGTCCAAGTTCGCAAACGGGTCTTTTTAATCTTTACACATTTCTGAGGAAGCGCATCGTTTAACGTCACGCGGAAAACGCTACTGGAAATATCACACTTTTATGATTCCGATATTTCATAATATTGGGTTGGGGAAAAAGCGTTTTCGTATCCACCCGATAGATGGTCTTATCATGCCATTACTCTGTTAACACTTTACTTACCGGAAGCCTATTAATAGGATTTTTAATAATTGTGCGCTGCCACAGGAAAGTATAGAAATTTTCTTTTACATTGCAATCTTAAATGAAACTATTAGATGACGTTATTGAGGGTGTTAGTGAACTTGTTAGTTCACAATGAAAATTGCTGTTGCTATTGAAGGTTCCATTAAAAAGTGTTTAGCCATGTACCATAGATTTTTGAAAATTATTATGTGTTAATATCAGGGATCAAAAATAACAGTTATTCTATAATTTTCTACGATAAAAATCATTGATAAAAAGTTGATTATTATTGAAATTTAAGATAATCGATTCAAAATATAAAGAAAAAAATTCGAAGAACAAAACGATTAAAAAATAGTAATTTTTCTACTTTTTCGTTACAAGTAACAGTCAGTGAACATAAAATTCGGTAATAATTAAGAATAAATAAAGGAATGTAATAATAATCAAACTCAACACGTACAATGAAACAGAAATAATGGAATTTTAATTCAATAAAATGTAAAATCTACCAAATACTATAATGGATTGAAAATTACCAATTTACCAATTTACTTTCTCGAATCAAATGAGGTCACAGATGTTTGCTTGCAAAATACTGATTACATGAAAAATGTAGGAATAAGAATCGTCGAGAATTTTCATTCAATGTTTTATCATCTGATAATTAGGAACATTTATTAATAAAAGAACGAACACACTTTTCTTGCTTGTTACGTCACGTTTTTTCCTATCCATAAATCAAAGCATAATCGCCACGTATAATACAAGGTATATGTGGATAGTATTCATTATTATAATTGCAAATTTAGCCTCGACGGGTTAAACATTTATCATGTGACACGTGAACTCACAACAATCTGCATATTAGAATTACAGACTGTTTGCATGATCCAGTATCACGCGCCGTCGCTAACGATTATTATTATACACAAAATTACAATTCAACACGCATGGCGTATGAAACGCCAACAATGATAAAACGTCTAAACTCTATCATTCCTATGAACGTTCATGTTTGACTCAAGATTTACAAAGAAATTAACATTGTCAAATCAAAATTAACCCCTTCCCCTACAATATCGGTGTCTGACTCGTGATGAAGATTTAGAAATCACCTCTGTTCAGAGTCTGATAAATATATGGACCGTCCATATTGAACGTGGTGTAAGTCCATTTTTTTTAAATGAGATATCACATAAGTTCTGATTAATTTAATGTGAACTTTTTATTTATAACTAGTATCTAATTATTTATAACTAATATCTTAAACAATTGGCAACGACAAATCAATGAAACCGCACGTATAGCGAAGCACGCCAAATATAAATGCGGAAATTTCTTATCTGCGAAAAAACAGGCACGCGATAATAATAAAATCGTTTGTACGATGCAATACAACAAATTGTTCGTGCGTCGCAACACGTACAGATGACAAGGGCAGCTTCCCTCCATTTTTTAAAGCTAATGGCATATAATTTTTTACACTCCTGGGTACAATATCATATATCCCGCTTGACAGGTCCCAATTCAGTTCGGAATATCAAAAATAAATTTTCTCTCTAATGCACAGGTTATAACCCAGATAAAAGAACAATTCTGAACAATCTAAAAGCTGGACTGCGGATCTTTCTACGAAATAAAAATATTCTGCATCGATCGTGGGAAGGCAGCAGGTAAATAAAAATTCATTTCACCCCTTAACAGTCGTTTTACGTTGCAAACTACACAACAATATTCGTAGATCGTTTATGCTTTTCACTGTTTCATATTTCGCCCCAATTTTTTCATAAAATAAAAATGTTTTGCATTGATTGTGGAAAGCAGGAACAATATAAACATTGATTTGACATCCCTTAACGACTTTGTTACATTAAAAACAACATTACAGCGTTCTTGAATTTTTATAATCTTTTTTGCCGTTTTATATTTCAACGAACTAATTTCTTCATAAATGCATAAAGATCCGCAGTCTACTAATAACATTTTAAAAAGCGTTATACAAAATACTTTCATTAATTATTCAATTTGTAGACTGAGGGTATTAAGCCTATACTTTATAAATTAGGAATGTTGTATATGTAAAATGTTGTATAATTGAAAAAGTTCGAGAGTCGCAATATTTCACTAAATGGCGTGGATCAATATTTGGAACTTTTCCAACCCGAAAATTGAGCAAAAATGGCAATAAAATTCACGGAACTTTGTGTATGCCATTCGATGACGGACAACTGAGGCGTACGGGCGTGTCTGTATTATTCTTTCGGTATACTACTCTGATTCAGTTGTCTGCGTTACATTTGATATGAAAACAATCGAGTATGTTTATGCAACGTTAAGAATAACTTTTCACAATTCTCCTGATCCTTTGATTTTTGTATTCTCTTGTTAAATAATATTATTCAGTTTGTGGAATTATGTACAATGAAGGAAAGTTCTGCGAAACTTTGTAAATAATATACAATAACTCGTTTATGTTACTTACACATATTTATCTATAATTCTTGAATTAGAACTCCGGAATGTCTCCGAAACTGTCGATGTTACTAAAAATGTTTCCTTGAAAATCTTTACGTATAGTCGTATACAACAGAGTAGGGCAATAATTAACTAATATTTAAAAATGACTAATAGTCTTCTTGAATATTAGTCACAGCAAAATAGTCATTAGTCAAAACTTTTTGATTAGTTAGTTATAACTGATTAATAATATTGATGTATGTTAATCGCACAATAGTGACTGGTGACTAAAGATTGATGACTGATCCTCGACTACTAATTCACTAATAAGCAATAGCTAACGACTACTTAGAGCTGTGACTAACTATTTGCCATTTAATTATCACTAACTAATCAAAAAGTTTTGACTAATGACTATTTCGCTATGACTAACATTCGAAAAGACTACTAGTCATTTTTAAGTATTAATTGATTATTGTGATATACGATAGATATGCTTCATACTAAAATAAAAGTTGTAGAACCTAATTAACGAGGTACTATAATTTTAGTACGAAAGACGCTAAGACCGTCGCAGAAAATTATCTCAGAATTTTGCTGCATGTCTTGTCTAAGAATCTTGCAGCGCAGAGTAGTTCCGTATAGTGACAGCATTTCGCGTTCTTGACGGGCTTGACATGTCAGTCTTACCCGTCATGCCTCCGGAGACTGTACGTACATATATGCACTCCTTGTTCTATCCTAAGACCTAGTCACACTTTGATTTGCTCGAAGTCAGTGGAAGTTTTACTGTTTTCTTGTGAAGTTTTGCAATTTTTGTATCTACATTATTTTTTTTAGAATTTTAGTATGTTTTCTATTTGTGACCTTGTCCGACCTTGAAGGTTATCGTGTCGTACACAAATGAATTTGTTTTGGCACGCGCTTTCGTATGATGTAAGAAGATACATACAATAAGGAGCGAAACTGAACCAATAACCACAAGTTTTGTATAAATCATTATTTATTGCTAGGAACATAGAAGAATAACAAAAAATCAACATTATAATTATTTTTATCATAGTTAGGAGTAACTTAAGACATTTTTTTCAATAATTAATGTCTCCTCGTTTAGCAATGACAACAAAAATAGATTGACTCGGTTTTGCACCGGTCCCTACAAGAAATGTTTACGTGGCATATTCTAGTAGTATGTTTACATCTAGCACTTTGGTATGTTTACAAACTATTAGTCTGCGTCTTAACACTCAGTTCTTCGCAATCAGTCGAACGGAAAAGCACGCAAGTGAAGTAAGAATAAATATCAAGTCAATTGCTCCAAATTGTGTAAAAAAAGTCATTTCTCTTTTGAACGACGGTTTGTCATCGCGTAAGACAGCGAAAACTTGCAGTGTTAGTCAATCGACAGTGCAGAGAATAATAAAAAAATACTGTAAAAGTATATTATTAAATGTTGGAGGAAGACCAAAAATAGTGGGAACAAATATCTCCGGATTATTGTAAAAAATTAGTAGAAAGTATGCCAAAGCGAATTAATGCAGTATTACAAGCACAAGGGTTATGAACGAAATATTAAAAATAAATAATATATTAAATATTGCCAAGGACGTGGTGCAAAACCGAGTCAATCTATTTTTGTTGTCATTGCTAAACGAGGAGACATTAATTATTGAAAAAATTTCGTAAGTTAATCCCAACTATGATAAAAATAATTATAATGTTGATTTTTTGTTATTCTTCTATGTACCTAGCAATAAATAATGATTTATACAAAACTTGTGGTTATTGGTTCAGTTTCGCTCCTTACTGTAGGTACATCTAGTGAGTGAAAGTCAAAAATGAGCATTATTTTCTATATTCTATAATAAAGTACATGAAAATCTAGTTTTAATTATTGTGGACAGAACAATGATCGTATCCACACTTTTTGATCCACTATAAATTGCGTCCTTACATACTTGCACGTGCAGGACAAGTTCGTGCCTTCGTTACACAGAATCATTCATCAATCTTACTGCTGGAGGGTGTAAGTGATTTTCCGCACGTCGTGATTGAAATTAGGACACCACGATCCATTCGGAGAGCAGAACTCGGCGAGTCAACAATACTGGTAACTTGAGCGACAAATTTCGCAAGATCGGCCGCGCCACCGGCCGCCGTAGAATTTACTATGGGGCAGCTGTCGCGTTTGAAAACGCCGTTGAAACAGGTGTCCCCGACCTGGGAAACTGTTGCAAGAAGGTCAGATAGTTTGTAACACGTGACTGACCGGTTCATGGCCTGTGCAGGTGTTTAATTACGTAAGGGAGGAAGAAATTCGCACGGGCTTACGTGAACGTCTCACGTATTCTTCAGTATTCTCGAGGATGTTCTTCGGGAATACCCGGAATTCCTCAGCTTCGCGTTCGTCGAATTCTCCAGTGCACATACGATTCTGCAAATGCTTGTCTGGTACGTGAACGTGCCGAAAAAATATGAGCGAAAGTTTACAGAATGTAAACTCATTTTCAAAAGGAAAATGGCCGTCCTCCGTGCAAACAGCTCAGCGGTGAAAATTTGAATGAATTATTATTTTAATTTCATGAAAGAATTCTACCAATGGAAGCATACAGGGTGTTCTCAAGAGATCGGAGAACTTTGACGGGGGTGATTCCTTAGGTCATTTGAAACAAATGTTTCTTTTGCGAAAATGTTCTGCGTGGCTTCGTTAAGGCGCTGCACTCGTTCCCAGGATTGCGGTTTTTCAGTAGTCAAATGCGCTAGATAAAAGATCAATCTAGGGCGCCATTGTCCTCGGAAGTTCCATTCTTCCGATTACGAGGCGTAACTTGCATTATTCGGCAGCGTGTACACTGAGAAAAAAATCCTGTCGAAAGAAAAAAAATATATGTTGATTCAATAAGATGTACTATTGAATAGTGCCAATATCATATGAACTTATTTTAATATTTAATATTGAATTTCAATAGCAAAACTCATTTCCGCCAATCATATAAGCCAATAGCTTGACCATCAATGTTTTCAAAAAAAATAAGATATGGCCTCGAACCAATTCCAGTATAAATCAATACATTTCTCAAATTTGTTTAACAACATATCTGATTGAAGGAAAAAAAGAAATATTACGAATAATAATATACGGTATTGAATCAAATAATATTTTCAATCATTTCATGATAGACAATTCAAATACATCACGATTTGCTTCTAAATTTCATACTATTGAAAAGAATACATTGATATTCATCGAAGTAAAAAAATTACAATATGTTATTGAATATGTTAATGAATGTTGTGCGTGTTATCGAAGTAACTACTTTTTTTCTCAGTGTAGCTATGAAAATAGCTTGCCAATAATGCAAATTACGCCTCGTAAACGAAAAATGGGACTTTTGAGGGCGATAGCGCCCTTGATCGATCTTTTATCTAGCATTTTTGACTACTGAAAAACCCTATTATTATAATCCTGGAAAAAGGAGTCTACTTCCTTAATTAGTGCGCGATTACAGCTGAGTGTGGCGTTAGTAGCCGCGCCCTGATTGGTCAGTGTTCTTGTTAATAATTCCTTAACGAAAAAGTTTTACTTCAAACGACTTTAGGAATCATCCCAATCAAGGAAGAACGTTTTTGGGACACCCTGTATTATTTTTCTTGAGTGCTTAGTCAACGTAAATTGTTTTGTAGTCATGCTTATATTCGTATATTTGTCAAATAAATATCGCCCTGTCGTTCTACTGATTCGATCATAATACTTTCATCGGAACCGTATACATTTTATTTAATTTCTGCCTGTCGCCGTTGTCAGCGAACGTGTAATCAATGCCGACGACGCACGATTAAACGGAAATCGAGATTTATCACAGTGATGCGTTCGTGATTGCACCTTCCTCCCCGCGCAAAATATCGCATTCTCGTCAAAAACTGCTAATCCGGATGATCCGTTTAATTGATCGAAAGACTCGTTATTTTTAATTAATTTTCCACGAGACCGGTTTCACCGGGTATTGGCCGGCAAGGAAGTAACGAAAAATTTTCAATGCTTGTTCTCGACGCGGTAAATTGGGTCAGAAGTCGGGAAACTCTCTTTCATTAATTTTGTCCACGGGGTACAATTTCCTTAACACTTGATAAACGCTTCGTTTCATGTCGATTCATCCATATTGTACATCATTGGCTTTCATTGTTAACGATGATTGAATTTTATCGTTTGAAACGATGAGCTGCTAGTTAGCAGGTGTACTGAAACGAAGGTAACCTTCGATTCTTTCAATAGAGTACTACAGTGAGAGTCAAAAAGTAAGTATAACTAGCATCTCATCGTTTCAAACGATAAAATCCAATCATCGTTAACAATGAAAAAGCCAATGATGTATAATATGGAGGAATCAAGAAGTTCTTCAAGGGTTCTAAGCTTCGAATTATGTTGGAAGTGATTCGAATTTTTCGTCGTAAACATTGGATCGAAGCGATTCGAAGTGATGCAGATCCCATCGCTAACTGTACGTGACGTAAATCGTTCTTGAAGAAATATCTGACAGACGCTACTTTTCTCGATCACCCGCCATGTTGAAACAGTAAAAACAGCCACCTAATTTAGGGGTTGAAAATATATCTTCTGTTATCTTCAGAGCTGGAGGGTGTGAAAGAATTTTTTACCCGAAGAAAGTTTTACACCGAAAACAGGGAAATTCGAACCGACGCGACGTAACGACGTTGCCATAAATAATTTCGAACAACAGCATCGTTGAACACAAGAGTTTGTTTTTCATAAAAATCGAAAAGTCGCTGGTCAACCTGGCCGAAGGTAAAGTGTTTTTTTGACAAAGCGACGGCGGCGTTATCGCCGCCATTAAACGAAATATTATGCCCTTTCGCGCTCTTCCGAAAGCAACAATATAAAAAGGGATAGCCTTTAAAAAAAACGAACAATCGTGTAGCGACATCCGCCATCGTAAAGCAACCATCGTTAAACAACGTTTGCGCGTAAAAAAAAGCTCGTTAAACGCGACAGCTCGTAAATTGACGGGCCGGCGAACAACGCTTCAATATTTCCAGTCTTTCGGAAAAAAGCTTTCGCCGGGGCAATTAAACTTTGTGGTCGATTATAGCGTTTTATATCAGCGGCAATGGCTAGTCCATTAGTCCCAAAAGTTTCCGGAAAGAGAACCAGATTTCAAATCTCTCTACGCCATTTGTCGTTGCTTTGCGAATTGTAAAATAACAATAATTAAAGGAACAGGTAAATAATAGTTTCATATCGTGAAACTGTACTGTACTGTATATCGCACAATCGAGTCAGTGAATTCTGAAAATGCGATATGATAATATTAACATAACCCCTCCCCTAAATATATCGTGGTATAAATAAATTTTTACTTTTTCATGTTAACCCTTCGAGGGTGGGGCTGGTGCACTGAGTGCGCCAACGATCGAATTTTAACGAGAAGATCGAGAGTTATTTTGTGCTCATTTTCAATAAAACCGTTCTTTCGATAATGTCTGAATTATATTTAGTAATGTACCTACATGGATTTGTCTGAATGCCTGATGATATAAAGTCAAAACTGAGTAAAACTGACCCAAAACAGCCTGGCGCACCGACTGCACCGCCCCACCCGAATAAGGACGCGAGATCACCCCACCCACGAAGGGTTAAATGTAACGAAGCATTTTATCGTCGTAAGCTTACAACTTCGTTGAAAAAACGACATGTTTGTTTGAAATATTTTTTCAGTAGAAAAAGTATTCATTAAAAATACTAACACTTCAATTTTCATCTGAAATTATTTATTAATATTGATCAGTGGTAAATCAGGGTTTGATATGACTATTTCACGGATTGTTATTGATTTTATGGTTTTATACTACATCTTGCGGCAGCTGTCCCTTTTTTATATGATACATAAAACGGCACTATTGCCACTAAACCAGAGCAATTTTATTACTCACTTCGCGATACGCTTAGCAACAAGAGCTTCAGCTAAAGAGATTTCCACTCAAATTGAAAAACGACGCTCTTCCGAAGATAGTTGTTAACCAATTTCGGATTAAATCGAATTTACCGAATCTGCTAAATCACGTTTCTTCTTTTCGAATAAAACAAGCGTAGACTCCGGAGAAACAGAAAAACTCGGAAGATAGGAAATTCAATCCATTAATACTAATTCTCAGCTTTTTCTTATACTTAGCTCGTGTCGCAGTCCTTCTAACAGAAAGTAAATCTTGATTGTATAAATTAGGTCAAAATGAAGTGATGACGTCACGCAAAACCTCCACAATATCAATTCGAAAAATCTCTTTCATTAGCAAATATAGCTTACTTAGTTAATGTTTGTATAAACAACAATTATCCCAGATAACTCGTTTAATAAAACTATACAAGACCAATTTTTAACTTTTCTAAATGCAATCCAGTAGATCTCGACAAGGAAATGCCGAAAATGAAAGTTTTAATGTTAGGAAACCACTGGTTCAATAGTTCAGCGATTTTAAGCGTTTTTGACCGGTATATGGCGCTGTATTATCGTAGAAACTCGAGCAAGCGTTATTGTCAATGAAAGCTTAATGAAGCGATGCATTCATTCGCAAATACATTTAATTATAGAAAACAATTCAAAGTCATCATTGAGTCGGGGAGATCAGAGGAGATGAATTCTGTGTCAAAATCAAAGAACTTTCGATAGAAATGAGATGGAGCGATGATATTTTTTAAAATTAAAGCTGAAACATTGCGGAATATGGGAAAAATAGAATGTTTATGGTACGAACGTTGTCTAACGTTGAAAAAGATCGTTGAACTTGCACAATTTCAAGAAAATTGTGGTTTATCCAATACCGCGCGCGGAAAACATTTTTTTTTGCATGGTATACATCATTTCCAGTAGATTCTTCCTCGCTAATTTCAAATCTGGTCTCAAAATTTGTCCACGACCTCAGGATTTTATAAAAAAATCGATTTTTCTTAAAAAAACGAATTAAACCATTTTTCGTTGGAATTAATTGGTAACCCACTAGTTTGAAGGTATATTATACATATATAAAACACATTAAAAATAATCATAATGAAGTGTTTGAACGTTTACTTGACGTATATAAAAAATCTGCTGGAAGTGGTGAAATGTTTCCAGCGCGTGGTATTGGATGAACCACAATTTTCTTGAAATTGTGCAACTTTAACGATTTTTTCAACGTTAAAAAACGATCGTACCATAAACTCGCTCCATCTCGTTTCCATCGAAAGTTCTTTGATTTTGACACACAATTCATTGGTTTGTCCCTAATGTGCGCCGCGCCGTCGCACAGAACCAATTCTGGCCGCATCTTTAGGAGTTTAACGTCGAGATATCTTCAACACGAACGAAATCACCGCGGCGAACCGAGGATATCACTGTGTGCACGACGTTTATAATGAGTTTTGTTAATTACGTGTGAGTCTCCAGAGGGACGCTGGCAGCCTAGTTTCTCTCGCGTGGTCCTGCGGATCGATAGCGTCGTCTCTATCGAATGAAAATACGGCTTTCACGACATTAACGAGAAGTTTAAAGCTAAAACTGCTCGGATTGTTGGCCACCCACTCCCATCCACCGACCTTCCATCTTTGTTCTTTTCTACTCTTTCCATCGCCCGGGCCATTCAATAGCTAACTCACCGACTTATTCACGCCATTTCATTCTCTTCATCGGTCGATCACTCAATTTCTTGCTCTTATTAGCACTTCCCCGCAAATGGCGAACTCGGGCGGACCTTCCCGAAAACTTGAACTACTTAGCTGGAACCAAACGGCCTTTCAACATTTGTTACTAGACTGCGGAACTTTATGCAAAATACACAGAAAGTTTCTGCATCGTTCGCTAGAAACAGAAATCAAATTGAAACGAATTTTTTTTGTTATCATTCTAATAAGTCAAGAAAGTAGTATAACGATATTTTAAACCTTTTTATCTCATTGCATGTATTTTATTTTATTACTGTTTCTTCCCTGTATTTGTTTTAAGCTGTATTTGCTTTGAGCCACGTATGGTCCGTTCTCCCATGTCTTTGTTCTGCTAATATATTTAATATATTATATATTATAATAATAATATAGCTAATATAAGCGTGGTAATAATAAAAAAGGGCCACCATAACGTGAATACAGGTGATGGAGTTAAGTAATTTGTATTTGCAGTAATTAACCTGAAAGTGTCGATAACAAACAGTACACATCAATTACGAAGTAATCAGTGATAATTAAATGAAAATTGCTCATATTACAGCGGGGAATGCTCGGAATTTATAGATTTCGTGAAAACGTTAATTATTTTTCACATGCTTCGTATTTAATAACCGCTGTGCGCCGCTTACAAATTCAAAATTATTTGCGCCGTGCTGCTAACGGTAATGGTAAACATTCATTTCAATTGAATTATCTCAATTGCCGTAATGTACCACTTAAATGAATACCGCAAATTAGTTAACGCTATTGATTTTTGATACATGCCCATGCAATTGTTACGAACCGTGATACACGTGTAACACAACATTTCGATAAAATGTTGAGGAAATTTACTTTATGGTCTAAACAATGAAGTAATGAGAAATATTTTATAGAAACGCATATTGTAGCAATTGTTATATGCAGCTTGATAACTGCAACTTCATTACAGTTTTTCAAATTTTTCAACAATAAAATAAACGTGACAGCGTTCTCTGAACAAATTTCCCAGTCACTCTGCCTGCAATATGTAGTAGAAAAAAAAATGCAGCAATATTCCCCGTGACACAGATGCAAACCACCGACCTTCCTCGTAAGTTCAGCAATTCCGCGTAACTTTCTTTAGAACCGCTATCGTCGCTGGGCGAAGCTCGGCTAGTCGCATACCCAGATTACCATAAACGAGCATGCTCGTTGAAGACAAGCAATTGTCCTCGTTGCATTCAATGTACAGTGTAATGAAGATCTAAACGGAAGCTCTGCCAAACAGATAAATCAACGCATCCATAATAATTAGTGTTTCGATACGTTTGCAAAGAGAGAGAGAGAGAGAGAGAGAGAGAGAGAGAGAGAGAGAGAGAGAACTTGAATACGCGATTCATACAGAGTCACGTTTGACCAATTATAACAAACATGATTATATTACCATGTTTGCTTACTACATTGTCATATAATAGATACTACATCAAGTATTACACATATTCTACTATATTGTAATTTATTCTAGTATGTTCTACTATATCCTAGTATGTTTTAGTTTATTCTACATGATTTTGAGTAGGCAGCAGAATCCGCGTTGATAATGCAATTTATGCTACGGCATTTCCACGTGAGCGCAACAATAAGTGTCAGCGTGGAAATATTCGAGTCGAAAAAAGTCGCGTGAACCGTATATTCATTTCAAACAGAAACAAGATATTTTAATTAGGGCGAGGGAAACGTGTGCGGGACGGTGTAAACTCGTCCACTCGTCCGCGACCGATTATTTTTAATAATTCCGGGATATACATGCATTTTTAACAAGCACCGCGAGACCCATTTCTGTGCCAATAAGCAGATATTTGTGTCATCCAATAACGTCGTGATGCGATTTCATACGGCTCGTTCAGTTTTTATTTTTTTTTTTTTTTACATTTATGACTAAACAATCGTGCAAATGTTTCGGTATTTAAAAAGAAACCTTCGGAACAGAAAATCATTCATGTTGTACACGTTGTTCGTTCAATTTAATAATAATCAATCTAACCACTTTCCAATAAACTTTACTTTTGTCATCAACTGTTCTCTCACATACAATTAAATGTATGTAATTGATTCTAATAAAAGTGAAAGTTAATAACGATTTACCAACAAGGCATATTCGTAAGAGTAGATTTAAGAACACATTATGACTTTTCAAATTTACCGCCTTACATCGATTGATATAATCTAGATCGGTATCTTGACAACAAGCATGTATTTATTTATTTATTATTTATAAAATATAAATTTATTTTCCCCAAAGCAACTGATTGTGTCTTTACGAACAATTTTTCTAACACTCAATCATTCAGTATTTCTGTTTTTCCAAAATTAATATAACATATTTAATTTACAGACGCGATTCAAATAAATCTTGAAAAAGATCCAAACTAGGATCGAAACGGAGATTCTATTTGACAATTAGCAAAGTTGCTTTATAATTCGTAATGAACGATCGAACCGTTGCGCCGAAAACATTTAAAAATTTATCTTCAGCAAATACGATCGATAGAAGAAACATATAAATCTAACCAATTCATACAAAATTTTTTATTAACTCCTTGCCTATACGAATACTATGCGTCTCCTCTATACTGGGTGTTCCAAAAATGTTGCAATTCCTGGGGACATTTGAGATATATTTTTCCTATAAAAAATGCGGAGAACAGTTCCGCAAAGGAAAAGGTTGCCTCGAATGACTTCGGGAATCACTCATTTCGAGAAAGCACAACACTTTTGAAACGCCGTGTATTATCAAGTCGGTTCAAACGCAGTTAAAATGGCTGTCGAACAGTCACCGATCGATCGAAACCGCGGTTCGGACTCGCAGTAACCACCTTCTTGTCGTTCAGGTAGCGAAATTTTAATATAGCCAACCACATAAAACTGTCTTTCGAGTTCGCTGTGTTCTCGGGCTCGTCGAGTTTCAAAGTTTAAGATCCAGCTCCAGTGTAAGACAGGTCTCCCATAAGAAGCCACCCATCCGGATCGTCAAGTAGAGCTTTCAGCGTCACGTCAATCGAAAAGTTTCACGGAAAAAGTCGTAGTTTGGTCAAACACCCTTTTTAGGTGCAATCAGCCGGAGTCCGGGAAACTTCGAACCTCCGGCATCACGTAGCGACGCGAATTCGTTTTTTTGAAACACCTATCCTCCGTCTTCGAACCCTGGGAATTTCCATGCGTTCGATTTTACTTTCTGAAACGGACCTTCCTCGCTTACCCGGCTAAAAGCTTTCAAGAACTCGCGCCATTCATTCGCCGTTAGAATAGCCATACATCTCGAACCGCTAATTAAAACGTGCCCAACAAATTTTCTTCTCGACTTGATTTTATTGGGCGGGTCCAAATCGACCCACAATGGAACTCTGCCGTTACACGACTGTTCGAGTGGGAAATGTGCGATAGAAATTTGTTTTTCAACATTATGTTTGACAACATAATCGCAGCCCCGCAATGAAAGTGACTCAAGTCAGAAAATGGCACTTTTGAGGTTATGTTATTGAAAAATATGTATGAAGTGCCCCAACATGCACGGAAAGCGTCACATCTCTAAACTCGATATTTATCATACTTGCCCCAAAATTAAAAGAAGCTTAAACTATATCGATATTAGTTTTATAGTAATCTTTCTGAGTTGTGTCACTTTTCTTACGGGGGTGCAACGTCGGACATAAGTACAGATTTACAAGAATTAAGTGAAAGAAAGGATAAACAGATATCTCTTTAATTGAGACTCAAGAGTTAGTTATATTGAGTCATAGTATAACAATAAAATTGTATTACGTTTTTGAAAAGCAAGTTTACCGAAAGTGCGGCCCGCTGTAACGTTGCGCGTCATCAAAGTGGCCCGTGAAACCATTTGGGTTGGCCAGGCCTGGGTTAAACAATAATTCATTTTCCCAGAATTTTTCCCGAACAGATTAGTGAAAAAAATATATAAAAAAAACGTTTTAAAAACCGCGCTTATATTAATATGCACTAAAAAGGAGAAAATAATTTTTTTAGACATTCGCGACAATAGATAAAAGCGTGGAGCGCTAAACTATATTGACGCAATCTTCGTGGGCGATCCACGCTTTTATTTATAGTATTTATTTATATTTTATTTATTAAGTCTCTAGCTCATCGGGAAGTGGTTTAAAATTCGATTTGAAGATTTGACGCATACGACAACGACAACTCGGCAAGCTAATATAAGCGTGGCAAAAAAATATCGAAAATATGACGATATGCGTGGACACAGAACGTGATAGTACGAGTAATAATGCGAATGGGAGGGAAAGTGTTAATTGGCGGCGAATTATTTCGTTTGATACTATGTATACCGGACGGTATCCGTGGCTAAAGCGTTAACAAGATCCATTAAGAGATTACGGGCTTTTTTCAGTATGGCGGGGAGGCCGGGAGGAGATTGGGTTCGCACGAGAAGCCACTCGAGATACAGGACCAATTTCTCCAAAAGCTCGGATACCAGGACGTATCAAGACGGTCTCGACTGGGAGTCGATCCTGAATTACGACACCTCGTTGCTTTCCACGTGGGTGAGTGCGATTTATTTGATTCTACGAACGTTGTTTTAGCATCAGGGAATGCGCTCGTGGATCCATCTCTTTTCACCCTTGCCGGGGGCAGGGATGGGGGGGGGGGGCAAAAAAAGCCCGTGGAACTGCAAAAAAACAGAAAAATCTGCTGAATCGGTGCAAACGTGCTCCGTTCGGAATTAGCTTTGTTACAAGCTCGAAACTCCGGGAAAATTATCGCGGTTTACGATTGCAATTTAACGTTGATCACAAAACGAATACTACAACTAGACAGCGGATTACCTATATGCATTTGTGACGAAAATGAGTAGCTGTCATTTCAAACAGTAAAAATATTGGAAGAATTTAAAAATACTGTTATATTAGTTTCATCCTATTAAACATACTAAGAAAGAAAATAAATGTCTATTTCTACTCTATTCTTTATTAACTTACCAGAAATAAACAGTATGAAAATTTTTGTCACAACTAAAAACTACACTGAGAGTTTATTAAAAAAATTAACCCTTAGCGGTCGAATGGCGCCTCTGAGGCGCCATTAAAAGTTGCTGTACCATTATTGAAAATATTGTTTACATTATTAGATATGTAGGTATATAATCAATTACTGAACATTTAATTATTTCATAAACTGTAATATCAATTTCATATCCACCAAATTAAAAATCTCATAAAAAATGGCAATATTTTAGGTCGGAAGAAATGTTTAGTTTTCGAGTTAAAATAGCTCCGACCGCAAAGGGTTAAATAGCTAAACATATGTGGATGTTAGATTTTTTCAAAGCAGACCTCGACGAAACTAACAGAACTATGTCAAAAGTAAAAACCGCCCTGCACAATTTTACCATAAACAAAAACTGCCCTGCAGCCAGAAGCGTAGATAAGCAATTTAAATGACAATTAAACTTTATCGTTCGCAACGCTAATGCGACAAGTCACGCGAAGTTTTTCCAAGTACGACGAGAGCAAGGGTTCACCGAGGTGAACTTGTTAAAAATTCCATTGTTCGGTAATATTCGAGTTTACGAAAGTCGCGGAGAATCCAAAAGTGGCCATTGTGCTGCAGGGAGAGTTGCGCCGCGAAAGAGGGGGGAACGAGCTTTCGACAAATAGTAATCCGGCAAAGTGACATCATCAAAAAAAAACAAAAACCGGCAAAAACAAAAAGAAGAAGAAGCCCTGCGCGTTATTCGCTGTTTGCGGAGCTAAGGGGTTGCAAGGGCGGCTGGTCCGGTGGAAAAAAAAGTATCACAAGCTAACACGGTCTCTTGAAACACTGTGTGACGCTGAAAAAAATGGGCGAAATGGAAAAAAAAATTGTCGTCTCCGTGGAGAACCGTGAGGGAGAGAGTTGCGCCCCTGTCGGTTGAAGCGCTGCCGCGTCGAATGGGGCGCGTTCGCGCGCCAGTTCTCATTTGTACCCTTTAAATTTTCAAACCCCTCGGCCGCGACATGGAAACAGTGACCGTATAACGAAATTTCACGTGTACACCTACACTTCCGACACTGCGTACCCTTGTCTTCTTATTGGGCAGGATGTAATCCGGACGGGGACCATCGCCGTTAGAACCGAAATGGAAGAGGGTCGTAACAATCATTTTTTCAAGTGGAATGGTTTCGGGTACCAGCAATAATTACAAGTGACCAAAAATTGGTTTCGAAAAATGGAATATAGGCATACAGGGAACCACGAAAGTATTTGTACGCATTTTAAAACAGCATAACTTTTTTATGATCGGACTAAACCACCTCACCTTTTTGTATCCAAGAGAATTAAATTTACAATTCCTATGAAAATAATAGCAATTATTTACTATTTACTATTACTATTACTATTGAACTATTTCGTTCAATTGTTTACTATTTATGTTTTTTTAAATTTTTTCTGTGTGGTACAGAACACAAGTGCGAAGTTTCTATAAAGTCACTTAGTGTTTCTCTGTATTCTGAACAGAGAACTACGGAAAACTGCAAATATTCTAAAAGTATTAGTTTTAGAACTCACGGAAATCCTGTTTGTTACAATTTGATTCACGTGTGTGAGAATGCCGAGAGGAAAAGTACTAACAAGTGAAGAAAAAGCATCAATCAATGCTTATAAAGATATGGGCTGCTCTAATCGCGCAAGTGCTAAGAAAACTAATCGGTCGTATACTGTGATTAATAATTATATCAATTTACGTGAAAATTACGGAAAAAATCATTTTAAACGTGGTAATAAAATATTGTCAAAGGGACGACATTCATTATTAATCAGATCTGCGGCTACGGAAAGGAAAACTGCAGCACAATTTCGAGCTGAATTGGAGCTCCAAGTAACAACAAGACGTGTGCAACAACTTTTAAACTCTTCTGGACAAAAACGCAAGGTAAACCAGGCTTTAAAGAAGTACATAAACCGACCCGTATTGATTTCGCACGGGCACAAAACACTGTGACTTTATAGAAATTTCGACCAGTGTATGTGTCTTCTTACCAAGAATGGACTTGAGCCACTTTCAAAATTAACGGCTCGATTACTTATGTCTTTAGTCAAAACATCGAATGGCCTAAATGGAAAGTCGAGGAAAAACGGCTTGGCACGGAACGTGTTAATAGTTACTCGGACTAATCAAGTTAGCAGGGACACCCTGTATACGTATAACCTACAATCATCAGACGAAGGGTGAACGACACCATTTCATATGTCGAATATTTTTTTTTGCCGATTGAACACATGGATAAGAACATCTGTTCCGAAATACAGGCCACAATGTCCTGTTGCCAACAGTCCTCTTGCAACTTTCGCACACGTTGGGTCCTCAGCTAGTCGTCAAAAAAACGCGCACTGTGAAATTACTAGTTTCTGCATACTGTGTTTTATGTAAAATCTAATGCATCGTTATAATACATTCTGCGTTAGTTCTGCTAGCATGTTGTCATTAACAATCTGCTTAAAACTTGATCACTTGATCACTGTGTACGATTAAGTGAGAAACACTGTGAGTAAACACACAACAGTCATTATCTTTATCTTTAAAATCTGCATAAAGATTTATACGTATACTGAGAACAAAAAGTAGTTACTTCAATAACACGCGTGTTATTGTAATTTTTTTACTTGGATGAATATCAATGTATTCTTTTCAATAGTATGAAATTTAGAAGCAAATCGTCATGTATTTGAATTGTCTATCATGAAATGATTGAAAATAGTATTTGATTCAATACCGTGTATTATTATTCGTAATATTTCTTTTTTTCCTTCAATCAGATATGTTGTTAAACAAATTTGAGAAATGTATTGATTTATACTGGAATTGGTTCGAGGCCACATCTTATTTTTTTGAAAACATTGATGGTCAAGCTATTGGCTTATATGATTGGCCGAAATGAGTTTTGCTATTGAAATTCAATAGTATTAAATATTAAAATAAGTTCATATGATATTGGCACTATTCAATAGTACATCTTATTGAATCAACATATATTTTTTTTGTTTCGACAGGATCTTTTTCTCAGTGTATACAATCAGAGTTGGACATTAATCGATTAAAATCTTAATCAAGATTGATTAAGTGTGTCGAAAAACTGTAAAATTAAGACGGAAAAATTCAAGTTTTTATGACAAAAGGGGTAGGAAAAGAACCGTTTGAAAATGTGAATAATTTAGAGAGGAGTTCTCCATTGAACAAACAGCTTTGTAGATTCAACGAAATTACCTTGACTGAGAGGATGTGGCACCTTTATGCTAAACTCTAATTACGGAGTCCATTAAAACGAGGTCATCAGTCGATCATTTACAAGCGTATAATTAGGCGCGTTAATCGAGCTAATTACATGCGCATTGGAAAATACCGATAAGTGTATAACTCAAACGGAACGGTAAACTGCACCGGGAAGTTAATCGGATTAATTTGCTTGATCGATCCCCATCATTTTACCCAGATTCATTCCAGACTATTCAAATATTAACGTCGATCTTCGAAAGTATATTCATTATAATCGAGTGGACCACATTTTAAATCAACGCTGACAACTGTAATTTTCCCAAGACAATTATTATGTTTCCCCATGGAAAATACATTTATGGTATTTGATGAATAATCTCTCTTAATCTAACTGAAAATTCTTAATGAAAACAAATAATGTTATTATGCTGTTAGACGTGTATTGAATTTGACTACGCTAAATTCAATTAATTTTTTAGAGATTTTTTAGAGAATTCTCAACGCTTTTTTAAAGTTGATAGCTACGCTGCTAATTGGCCCGTGCTTTTCGTTAATATGTAACTCTGAAAAAATGAAAAAAAAGATGAAAAAATAGTTACTTCAACTGATCTCGGGTGTCATCACTTTCAAGGAAGTACAACATTCATGGGACACCCTATATAAAAACTTATGAAGCCAGATGTTCCACGAATAAACTGATAGAACTTGCACAGTTGTTCTGTAGAACGTTAACTTGAGAATTCTACTTTCTCGTTCTTGGTAATCCCACGTAATCTTCGTAATAGAACTTTTCTGCTTTGCGGAGGCTCGTAATTCTTTCGGCAAGCATGTTTTTATGATTTACACGTGACACGCGAAAGCTTGCATAGCAAGCAGCCTGGCTACAGCGTCGCGTAAAGCTATCTTGAACAATACACATCCGATTTCCGGTGACCGCCATTCACCGCGAGGAATTCGGTCGCATTAAACCGTGCTGTTAGTCGATCGACCGATTAACGCGTGACAATGGTTCCACCGTCGCGTCCGCGCAATGTAATCACTTATTACCACGTTCTAGTTGACTACGTGATTTAATCGGCTCAAATCGGTCAGATGAGTCATAAATTCGACGAAGGATCGATCTGCGGAACCCGTAATTCAAAACAGTGGCCGAAATAATGATAGGTTCCGCTAGTCGCGTCGGCTGGTTTACTGCTTGTACTTTTATTTATTTTCTTTTATTTATTAATTTTAATTATTAATTTTATTTTATTTATTTTCGTTCTCGACGTACCCCATTCAACGATACTTTGAAAATTATCGAGTACGAGATACGAAATAGTCGTAGGTTCCCGGAGAAGTATTTAAACATCATTGTGTTGATAGTGCAATTTTTTGAACGTCTTTGTGTGATAAATACACAGATTTATAAAGTTCAAAAACTATAAAAGATATTTTACGTTCATTTAATTTTATTAAAGCACGACGACAAATTATTGCTTTCCACGATATGAGTCTCTTTAACAAAGAAATTCCAAGAAGATTAAAAAAAAAAACAAGTTTCTCAAATTAAAAGAAAAATACGGCAGTAAAAAGTCTACAGGTCATCCAAAAAAATTAACACATAGGGAGAAAGGAAAAATTTGTCAAACAGCACGGCAAAATATGCTTAATGCCTCTAAAATAAAAATTAAATTATGTTTATCATTATGTTTTAAATTTGTGTTACATTGGTGTTCGACGTGTACAACCTGGGTGTACTATGACGATTTGTGTAAAAAATATCAGTTTTTAAGCCATTGCTTAATTAATTAAGATATTGGGGTAAAACATAAATCAAATTTATAAAAGAACGAATGAATAGTAGAACGGTATATTGAAATGATAGAAGGAGTGCTTCGATCCGTTTATAAATAAATAAATCTCATGTAAAAAGGTTGTAGAAAGCAACTTTTAGTATTTTCTTTAAGAATGTTTCAAGAAAGCCGAAGTCGTTTGAGCTCTAACAAAATTATTTCAATTTAAAATGTGTAGAAAAACTGTTTAAGTATAATGCTTGGTCGCGCGTGCGCGCGAAAGACGTTTTTCGTTGAAGTGCAACAATTATCCATCTCGTTCTTAAATGGAAGGATCGACAGCACAATTGCGAACAATTGCATGAGGTAACCGAAGTATCTCATTTCCACTAAGCCCAGTGCGGAGTCGACGGTAGCTCTGCACAATCTCCGGTCCAGACTATAACCTTAACAAAGTCTCAGTTACCCATAACTCTACCCTTCGCTATCCCTCTAGCACTTCGGAATGGTTAATCGCTGTTTGCCCATCAAATAATGTTACTAATTGCCTGCCACCTTAGATGCACGCTCACTCCGGTGACTCGAACATCTCCCTGCCCTCGAACGACATAGAACCTTGTTAGCCCGAAGGATATCGATCCCTGTAGAGGCTGTAATTAAATAATCGCTTGTGACGAAATTATTTTTCTTACCGTGAAATTCGTAACGAGCGTACCAGTTCTCATAGAAAAGTACACTTTCCGGGTGTCTCAAAAATGTTGTACCTCCTCCAATTCAACGGTATGATTCTTGAAGTCGTTTCAACTTACTTTTTCCTTTGCGAAAATGTTCTCCTCGTCTTTGTTAACCCCTCGCCGTATCATTTTCTTTACAGTTACAGGTGATTAAAATATCCTTATCCTGAAAAATGTCGTAGAAGAAAAAAGAAAATTTATATTTTTAATATTTTTTTTAATAGTTTTAATGCTTAAATATAATTAAATATGATGCTTAAATATAAAGGCTTAATTGTATTAATATTTATGGTCCCTGGTTACTTCTACTCATATTTGTCACAAATGCACGCAATCCCCAGTCTACTTATCACACGATTAAGACTGAACCCATAGAAATCTTTTATTTGTTGCGATTATTATATAAAGGTGATATTCGAGCAATAAAATGAAATTCCACATTTGAATGTAGAAACTATTTTGTAGGACATTTTCATCGTGGAATATATAATTAAACTTAAGCCCTCAAAATTCCAAACGGGTGTACGGGTATATATTAGCCCGCAGTCAATAGTGTGGGTCCCGTAAGCACCAGTTCCTACCTCTGGCTCGTGGAACAATGCGGTCATAAACCCTTACCCAGAGTAGACACTCGCAAACTCAACGCAGTCAAATCAAACATTTCATTAATTCATTTTTCGCATGCGAAAAGCCTCTTTCACCGTACGAAAGAGGCTTGTCCAGAACTACGGCAGCGCCTCGATAGTAGTCGCGGAGTCATCCCCTTCATTCTGCAACGTCTCCTAAAGGTACTTACGCTAGTAAACAGTTCAAGGCATTGTTTTTCTTGAAATTGTGCAAGTTTAACGAATCCTTTCAAGGTTAAAAAACGTTCGTATCACAATCTCCATAATTATCCGATATTCTTCAAAGTTTCAGCTTTCATTTTAAAAAAATTTCATCGCTCTATCTCATTTCTATCGGAAGTTCTTTGATTTTGACACAGATTTCGTCGGTTTGGCCCATACTGCTTCGCACAGTGGGCAATTTGGTCGGAACTCGATTAAAAATCAAAGCACTTTCGATAGAAATGAGGTAGAGCGATGAAATTTTTTTTAAATTAAAGCTAAAACTTTGCAGAATATGGGAAAAATAGGGAGATTATGGTACGAACGTTTTTTAACCACGAGAAAATTCGTTAAACATGTAGAATTTCAAGAAATCGATGTTGCAATATCCTGAGATCGTAGAAAAATTTTGAGTTTGAAATCAGCGTGAAAAAATCTACAGGAAATGATGTATAGCATGTTCAAAAAAAATTTTCCTCGCGTGGTATTGGAAAAACCACAATTTTCTTGAAACTGTGCAAGTTTAACGAATTTTCTCAACGTTAAAAAAACGTTTTTACCATAATCTCCCTATTTTTCCCATATTCTGCAATGTTTCAGCTTTAATTTAAAAAAAATTTCATCGCTCTACCTCATTTCTATCGAAAGTTCTTTGATTTTGAATCGAGTTTCGACCAAATTGCCCACTGTGCGCCATCTTTCCGACGCTAACCTACCCTTCATGTCATATTCAGTTCTTCACTATTTTTACGATATAATAATATCCAAAAAGATTATTTTATCGAATTAATTCCCCACAAAAGCGAGTGTTTACAACCGATTGTCGATTGGAGAATCTTCAAATATCGAAACACATAAAGAACTCGAAATAAGTGAAGTGGTAAGTAACGTTCATTTGCGAAAGTTTTCATCAAATACAAAGAAAAGGCCTCGAACTCTCGAACGCAACCATTCATTCGACAATATCTGGGTGGCAAACATCGTCAAACTCGATGTAAAACATTCGCTATGCATATGCGAAATTACTCGAAAAGTCACGCTCGATAATCTCGTTCGAATATCGTGGTGAAACATTAACGTGAAGATCGTCTATCGCGCGAGGCAACGTGACAATAAAGTCCACGCGCATTATTGTGAATTCATAGTACGCGACCGCTGGCTCTGCGGCATTTCAAACGCTTGCTTGAAACGAATTTTGGCGAGCTATATTCGAAATCAGTCGTATACCACAATAGTCAAATCTCGTATTTATAACCGGAGTTCGACTGAAAAGGCAACCCCGAATACATAGTTTGATTCCCGATCACGCTTTGTTCCTTCCGATCTTTTGTTTTAACCAGCCTTGCTTCTCAACGTTATCATTCCACGAATGTTTATAACCTGTGAATCATTTATAACATTCATTTGCCGAGCAATATTAAATATCAATCGCATTTCAAAGTGTTCTATCTGGTCTCGATTGTTATAATCACAGGTGTGCTGTTTGCTCCGTTCGTTCTATAACCGATATGGCGGCCTTACCTGTCAAAAATACTGCAGATTGCTCAACTTTAAGCAAGCATAACTCCTGAACCATTGGTCGTACAGGATCAAATACATCATAATTTATACCAGAAAGACACAAATTTTGAGACCGGCAAAATAAAGTTGACCCAAACAATTTTGTACAATTCTAACCTTCACAAATAAAAGGTACGTTTGTTAACTGCGCCAACTCTGGCATTGTAAGAAATATTTGTTCCCATTCTCAGACTCTGACGTGGTTTCTTCGTCAAAGGGAACACCATTGATCAGTGCAAGCCTAACAATAAGACAGACTAGTTAACTCTGCGTGAAGCTGGTGAAACTTTCCAGGCGAAATTCCGAGCTGTCGACCAGTCTGTAATCGACATTTAACGTTTCAGCTTCGCCCAGCCCTTGGGTCGTTTCCCATGGCAAGATGAACGTCCCGTTTCCTGCAGTTCCATCGTGGAAACTCTCAGTCGTTAGCGGTTATTATGGTTAAACATGGTTGGCCCGGTGGCTGCCCGTCCCCCTGACTACATGAATTTACTGACTTGAAGGTCGTCAAACGCGACCCACGTGTGACAACACCTGTATTGTTGGTCGATCCCTTCAGCACCTCGATTACAACGTTATTCATATACAGTGACTCCTGTTAATATCTACAGTCCCCGACAAAATAATAAGACACCTAGCATATTTATAAATTTCTTACATTTAAAGGTGGAAAGTGTACACTCCGTTATATCCTGAATACTACATACTATCTCCAAAGTGAACACGCAAAATCTTAGGATTGTATCGCATACACTGAGAAACAAATCCTGTCGAAACAAAAAAAATATATGTTGATTCAATAAGATGTACTATTGAATAGTGCCAATAGTATCATACGAACTTATTTTAATATTTAATACTATTGAATTTCAATAGCAAAACTCACTTCCGCCAATCATATAAGCCAATAGCTTGACCATCAATGTTTTCAAAAAAATAAGATATGGCCTCAAACCAATTCGAGTATAAATCAATACATTCCTCAAATTTTTTTAACAACATATCTCATTGAAGGAAAAAAATAAATATTACGAATAATAATATACGGTATTGAATCAAATAATATTTTCAATCATTTCATGATAGACAATTCAAATACATCACGATTTGCTTCTAAATTTCATACTATTGAAAAGAATACATTGATATTCATCCAAGTAAAAAATTACAATAACACGCGTGTTATTGAAGTAACTACATTTTTTACCACGTTTTTATTAGCTCGCTTTAATGTTTGTTTGTCTGTCTGTCTGTCTGTTCGGTGGCAAATTTTGCAATTGATTTTAAACTAACTTCCCGATGAGCTAGAGGCTTGATTATTGGCTTTTTAAGCCAATAGCTTGACCATCAATGTTTTCAAAAAAATAAGATATGGCATCAAACCAATTCCAGTATAAATCAATACATTTCTCAAATTTTTTTAACAACATATCTGATTGAAGGAAAAAAAGAAATATTACGAATAATAATATACGGTATTGAATCAAATACTATTTTCAATCATTTTATGATAGACAATTCAAATACATCACGATTTGCTTCTAAATTTCATACTATTGAAAAGAATACATCGATATTCATCGAAGTAAAAAATTACAATAACACGCGTGTTATTGAAGTAAGACTTTTTTTCTCAATGTACCACAGCAAAATTAGAGAAAGATATATGAACTCGGACTGACATTGCTTCGACAAAAGTATAAGACATTTGGCTTATTTTCCAATCATGTGACTTCTCCCGTTAAGTGTTCTACTGCGAACGTATCCAAACGTTGAATCTTGTGATTTTCTTACATTATAAGTACATTTATTACAATGAAAAATATATAATAGGTCGAGGAAATCAGTTAGATAAAAGTGAGGTCGAAAATTGCGAAAGTATTAAACAGAATTAGGTGCGCGGTATATAATGTGTTAAAAAATCCAAGTGCTGATGGAGAAACGGAAAAAAGTGGAAGACACGTTACTTCTGAACGTGATAAACGTGCAATTTTGCGTGTTGCGTCGAATTTTAAGGACACAACAACACAAATAGCCGAAGAAGCAGGTGTGAGAACAAATTTAAGAAATGTAGATCGCATTTTACAAGGGAAGCAAACACATTAGACGTAAGAAATTAAAACAACGGCCACCTTTAACGGAGAAACACCATGCAGCACGACTAAAGTTCGCTTGTGAACAAGTCCACTGAATGAAAAACTGGAAAAAAGTCATTAGTACACTGAGAAAAAAAAGTAGTTACTTCAATAACACGCGTGTTATTGTAATTTTTTACTTGGATGAATATCAATGTATTCTTTTCAATAGTATGAAATTTAGAAGCAAATCGTCATGTATTTGAATTGTCTATCATGAAATGATTGAAAATAGTATTTGATTCAATACCGTGTATTATTATTCGTAATATTTCTTTTTTCCTTCAATCAGATATGTTGTTAAAAAAGTTTGAGAAATGTATTGATTTATACTGGAATTGGTTCGAGGCCATATCTTATTTTTTTGAAAACATTGATGGTCAAGCTATTGGCTTATATGATTGGCGGAAGTGAGTTTTGCTATTGAAATTCAATAGTATTAAATATTAAAATAAGTTCATATGATATTGGCACTATTAATAGTACATCTTATTGAATCAACATATACTTCTTTTGTTTCGACAGGATTTTTTTCTCAATGTAGTGTCGAGAAAAAATTCAATCTAGATGGCCCTGACGGCTGGGCCCACTACTTTCAATTTCATGTGCACAATGTAAAAAAGATTGCATAGATCAAAAATGATCTGGGTTGAAACAAATATCTTGATTTTGCAGTTCAAATTGCTTCGAGTGCAAAGGGTTAATTGAGATGAAGGATCTTGACCAATATGTCTTCGGGCCGGAACGGGTCAGTCCATTCCCGCTACTGACATAATTCGAGCGGACGTTACGTTCGCAGATTGACGACTAGAATATGCCCCGCAGGCATCCGCGTTGTAATATTCATGCGTACTGTCAATTGTTCTCTGGTTTATCAACTTCGCGTCACCGGAAACGTCAAACAACAAATGAGCTGCGCGCTGCTATCGCGATAACCCGGCTGCGTTTTGCAATGCGTGCGGCCGAAGATCGGGTCTCCATTACCCTGATTAATGTGTCGTTGGACGAAACAGAATTCATTACGCGCGAGAATTTCGATGTTGTTCGTTTGCTCGTTATCGATGAATTCTTGCGCACGGCCCTGCGAACGTAATGGACATATGTGCAATACTCGGGCGGTACTTCGTGTCGCGACGAATACCCATTGCAGGTGTAACAAAGGATGTTACGACGTATTTAACAGCCTAGATAGCAACAGCTAAAACAATGGACACATAACGGCCGTTATGGTCTATCTGGACCGGGCCGAAATGTTTTATTAGCTCCTACGTGAAATAATGGATGTACGCAGTGCAATACATTTGCGCATATTAATTTTAATGCGAAAGACATTAACAGTGATGCTAAATACGAGGTTGCGAAACACTCCTAAATCGCCTTGGAAGTGATGGTACGGAAATGTCACATTGTGTACACGCGTCATTGCTGGATCTCGTAGCTTCAGCATCGAACCTAGAAAGAAGACATATAGTGACAGAACTTTGTTATTTTTCATCATTCTTTTATCAAATATTTACCAATATATCTTTGACATTTTTCCGATTAAAAGGAGACCAAAACACGACGCAATTCGGATCGTATTTACTCGTTACATTCACCATGCGGTAGAACCACGATTATCCGAACAGACATGTAATTTCTCATGTTCGTTCGTTCTACATGTAAACGGTATAACTGTTCTATTATTCGAACACAGTCCCCCTGATTTGTTCGGATAATGGAGGCTCCACTGCACCGTGGATTAAACGAGTAAATATGCACGGAATTGCATCGTGTTTGGACTCATTTTAATCGGGAGAATGTCACAAGTGTGTTGGTGAACGTTTCATGAAGATATTATTAAAAATAACGAATGCAAATAAGTCTGTGTTACTTCTAGAAACATCCATCGCACGATCATTTTCTTGAAATGAATTCCTGAATGCTGCGGCTAGACTTTGGAGTACTTCCTTAACTGGTTGAATGTAATTAAACTTTCTGTTTGTTGTGACGCAATTGTGTCGCATAAAAATGCATGAAATGTACAGTTAACTCGAGACTATACAAAGGCCAACACGTTGTCGAGGACAAAAGCGCCGGTTCGTGTGATCCGCGCGATCGAATCGAGGCCAAAGCGTTCCTTCACGCGTCGCACAACAATATCACCTCAAAGAGTTTCTGGTCGGGACTGTCCATGTGAAATTAGGAACTTTCGGTCGAAGTTTCGCGGACTACCTCGACGCTGCACGACCCCGTTGTATATGATTGAAGGCATGCCTCGAAGAAGACAGTTGCGCATTCGGTGCAGCTCCCGCGTTTCTATGTAACTTAAGGATCGATCGGCAGCCGGAGGTACCTTGGCGAAGTTATTGCCAACTAGGTGGCTTACAACTAGGTGGTTAGTAAATTTCTGTAACAGATTTTGCGGGGCAAAGTGGTGCACGGTGCTGCATAGTGAATACCGAACGTATGTATTTCCAGGCGCATCGTTTCTATCGTAACTGCATTTTTCTGGCGCACCATTGCTGCGAATTTGATACTCTTCAAAAGTATGAAGATGTTGCGATGACTCTCCTCGACAAATTATTTGCAAACCTATAAAATGCGAAGAAAGTCCAGATTAACGAGCATCGAAGACACTTCAATCTTTCAGGGAATGAAATCAATCTTTTCTTTTTCTAGGTTTTGCAAATAATCTGTGAAAATGGGAATCTGCACAAAGATCCCGGGTCCAGTAATTACTTACTCTATCAGTCTTAAGTATTTGCGCTCTCGTCGAGGAAAGGTTTACTTTCATTCCATTAAATTTCACTTTAAGAATGTTCAAACCGGCGCGGTCGGCGAGGTCATAAAGAAATAGTAGAACCCCACAGAGTCGTCAGATTAACACTTGTGTCCCCACTCTACCTTCCCCTTCCACGTATCCGGTATACTCTCCCCTCCTCTGACGACTCTGGAACCGGAGGATCTAACAAGGAGAATCCCCGCTCTGTCCCTCACGGATTTTGTACAGACTTTACAGAATTATAGATCTCGTTTCCCTGATTACGAAAATACCCCATTATAGGGGCAGACACTCAATAGTT
>CM052299.1:5210205-5333793 GCA_028455765.1 Lasioglossum oenotherae | reverse complement strand
ACAATAACACGCGTGTTATTGAAGTAACTACTTTTTTTTCTCTGTGTAATATGAATGTTACGTCCTAAGGTGGTACAGTATTTTTTATCGATACACTGAGAACAAAAAGTAGTTACTTCAATAACACGCGTGTTATTGTAATTTTTTACTTCGATGAATATCAATGTATTCTTTTCAATAGTATGAAATTAAGAAGTAAATCGTGATGTATTTGAATTGTCTATCATGAAATGATTGAAAATATTATTTGATTCAATACCGTATATTATTATTCGTAATATTTCTTTTTTCCCTTCAATCAGATATGTTGTTAAAAAAGTTTGAGAAATGTATCGATTTATACTGGAATTGGTTTGAGGCCATATCTTATTTTTTTGAAAACATTGATGGTCAAGCTATTGGTTTATACGATTGGCGGAAGTGAGTTTCGCTATTGAAATTCAATGGTATTAAATATTAAAATAAGTTCATATGATATTGACACTAATCAATAGTGCATCTTATTGATTCAACATATATTTTTTTGTTCCGACCGGATTTTTTTCTCAGTGTACATATATCAATGAGTTCCAGCTGATTGGAGTTATTAAAGAGAAGAACTTTCGACATGGTGATACGCAATTCCTGTAGAAAATTTTTGTTTTGCATGAAGATCCGCAGTATCTAGTGATAACGACAGGGGGCTACTTATAACAGCGCACGTCCTCGTCTTAGAAGTTCGGCGAGAAGTCGATTAAACCGGGTGAGATACATGACAAGGAAAATTTCCGGGCTGGGAACGCACCGAGGATGTTTACCGGTCGTTACTTGAACCGATTAAGGGTCCTGCGAAATTTTGCACGACGTAGGAGCTCGCAAGCCGTTGAACGTAATTTTAGAAATGGACGAAGTATCGTTTGCGTCAGGGCGCGTTAGTTCCGTTCCAACTTCCGCGTCGAGTTCCATTTGTCATTATACTAAACTTCCACCAGGCAACTTTCGGCCTGCGAGCCCCGAAATTTCCTTGTATTAGAGACCGGCGCACCTAGGAGAACGGCGATAGTTTGCTCTACCCGTTCGCTAAATATTTATGTACCTCGTTAACTATTTAAATCAGCCGGCGCAAAGCGGTGTTCATCTAAGCTTCGATCAATCTTTCATCTATCCGCGATCGTTTCTATAATCGTCTTACGACAACGACCACTTTTTTATAGACAGCCTGAAAAACTTTAACCATTTTCTTTGCTGTAAACAATTTTGCGGCAAGTTTCTAGGACGGATGACCATTATTTTTTGTACACCCTGTACATAAAATAGAGTCGGTAAATGGTGAAATACACATCGGAAGAAAAGGTTCATTGAAAAAAGTGGAACGATCGGAAATAGTTCGTGAACGGTATCAACGTTCACGCGCGTCCATGAAATATACATGATGACGTCAGCCGAACGTAGCCTACAAAGAGTCTCTGGGGGATGATTTGCATGCTTTACGCCATGAAGTGTTATTTAACGGCGCATTTCGGTAATATCGGAGGTGAATACCAACGCGGAAACACATTAATGCAAACGTTCATTCGTATCGGATAAAGAATATATCGTTGCTGACAAGTCGAACCTAAAAACGTCGTCGCCAGTCCTCAACCGAGAGAAATAAAGACGATCTTGGAATTTTGTCTTGTAATGCATGTATAATAATGAAAATTTAATAAATTCCGCCCGGTTATTGCACATCCCTTTGATATTTTTCGCAAGAATTTCCATTGCGCCCTAGTATGCTGGCTTTCATGAAATCGGCCCCCCCCCCCCACCCCTTGATTTTCCACGTTCTCTGTATTTCTCAAAGTTACTAAATTCCACGCACATAATACTTCGCGCCACGGGGCGTACAGTGGAAAATTACAATTTCATGAATTCGAAATCTGTTCTGGCAACTTCTTCCCGGGAACTTTGCGCGGGATTTCACATTCTATTTTTAAATCTTCCCAACAACCCTTCCAAAATACCAACAAATCGATGGGACAAAGGCTCTGCCATAGCTATCGGGTAATATCGGACATTTTTTATGAGGAATTCCACATTGAAATCTTCGAATGGGAATTTGCACGACCTTGTTTTCGATTGTAACATTCTAACTTCAGCCGATTTTCATTTCTTCTAATGGACTTTTATGCACATTTCGACGGAAAACAGAGGACACGTTTGTTCTCGACAATGCTGCACGTTAAAACGTCTGCAGAAACACCAAAAAAAATTTATTCGAAATGAATCGACCGCAGCTTTGAAGGTTGAATCTTCCCATTTACAACGAGACCTCGAAACTTGATGTACGGTTCTTTATGGTCGGTCCATTCAGCTTCAAATGGAGCTGGTCAACTAGCGGATCAGTTCAGTAAACACTAATATGGCGCTTACCGCTCAAAAACGCTTGAATTCGCTCAACTTTACAGGTGCATAACTTCTCAACGAATGAACTCCAGTTTTGGAAACGTGCATGTTTGGAGTTTTCTCGTCAAAATCTACGGGATTGTATAAGAAAAAGTGGAGAACCGGTCCGGGAAGAAAAAGAATTTTTCGAGAATGGGAAATGTAGTATTCAAATACTTCTGTGTCTTAAACAATGATTTAGATTCAATGTTTGAAACCCTAACCCTAACCCTAGAAACCCTGGTTAATCTGAAAACAGAGTTGATTGTGTTTATATTAGTATGATCGATGTAACAGTGAATAATTTGCTGTTTCTTCGAAACTGAGTGTCAGCTTGAGAAGAAGACTACCCTCGTTAATATTCATCATTGCCCTCTAACAGCTGACATTGCTTAAAGCATGCGAGCCAGATGATACAGTGACTGTAAACTGTATTACCATCTTGTTGGGGAATAGTGGATGATTGATTAGTATGCATAATGAACAGCTTGTCAATCTTTGTGAAAGTTTGTACTCCATTTTAGCACATATGTCAGTGTGTGTGTGTATGTAATTTTAGTTTCTGAATTTAGAATCTAAGAAGATCAATGTTTTAATCAAATAAAGATTAAAACGAAGATAAGGGAATATACGCCGTAAAAGTGTTTTGTTCTGTATTTTCATATCCAGTTTAAAGTTAATATTAAAAATCAATATACACTTTCCCTGTCTGCACGATGGAACTTTAATGTTAACTATGTAAACAGGTATTTGTAAGTTTATAGCCTTTAAAAAACTTTCCTCCTAAAAGTCATTTACAGCGTAATTATAACTTTAGACGAGGATGTACATAAGTTTCCCTTGGCGTGTAGTATTTTGAATAAAACAAGTACAGTAGCTAATTAAGGAGAAGATTCGTTCGCCTCAATGGTGAATGGTGCACGAAACTTTTGAGCGACAGGATACATAATGCATGTACGGAGAAGCCTTCATTTTGAATTTAAGTGTCTTGCCTATAGTTCGACGATAAAGTAGTTCATGTTCGAAACTGACTGAAAGTAACATTCTTTATAATCGATCATAATAACACTTGCGCATTAGAATTCGATGTGCTATCTAGTATTAGCTAAAATCAATTAATTTAAATATTTATGGGAAATCGTCTCCTTCCAGCCGTCATTTTTCAAAATACTTATCCGAGGTGAAAGAAAAAAATTCTACAACATTTAATTCGCTAAACGAATGAAAAAAAGAGGAGAATCGTAAAATATTTTTTTAAAAACCGATTTTCAGTCCTCAAAAATCGCAGAGAAATGGACAAATGTGTTTTAATCCTCCCGATCCTGCTAGGTCACAAACCGGAAAAAATCCGGTCGGAAAGGTAGGAAACCATGCAAAACCAAATAAAAACATAATAAAAAATCCGTGTAAAAGTGAACAGAACACGTTAAAAACCCGTATAACAGTGAATCGTGTAAAAAGAGGAGGAAAAAATTGCAAATGAGAGGAATTGTGTCGGTTTCCCTTTCACTGGAAGTCAGGATGTTCGATTTTGTGGTAATCACGGTGAACATTGTAGAGCGGCATGGCGGCGGTTTCCTCCACGTTGATTAGAACCGCAGTTCTTCACTTCTTTATCTTTTTGTTGCAGGACCCGCATCGCCATTGCCAGATCTGGCGGGATACAGTCGTTGCGGGTACGCGCTCGTCTTGAAGGGGTTGGTTTTTCCCCAGTGGAAGAGGCGACCCTTGGCTGTCATCGGATCCAGGCTCTTCCTTTATCCGGGTAAGCGTTCTACTCGAGATTCTGCCAATCCTTGCGTTCTTCTCCCGAAGGCAAGAAACACTTCGGTAAGAATAGAGCCTAAGGCCTGTCCAACAAGTAAAAAAACGGATGAGGAACATCCGCCAGCTTTATCTCTCTCCCTGACTAGGTTTCTTGTGGTCACAATTATTGGAACACACAGGGTGCCCCAAAAATGTTGTATTTTCTCCGAATGGGACGATTCCCGAGGTCATTTGAACGAACTTTTTGCTTGGTCAAAATGTTCTCCGCGGCTTTGTTAAGGGAGTAGACTCCTTTTTCCTGGATTGCAAGGGTACGAGATTCGCATTCTCATTTCTCGATACATAATACAAAAGTGGGGGTTTTCATTAGTCAAAAACGCTAGATAAAAGATCGATCTAGGGCGCCATCGCCCTAAAAAATGCAAATTGCGCCTCATAAATTGAAATGATTATTTAAATGAGAAAAAGTTTTAATGTACCACGTTTTTAAGACGGACTAAAAAGTATAAAATAATTTTTCCTAGCCCCATACAGATTCCTAACCCCATACAGATAGTCCTGAAAATTTGTGATCGTATATCTTTAATAGCTATGAAAATACGTGTAAGATTAAAAACGTGAAGCGTGAAAGCGAGTTAATATTATATTCTCATCCAGTTCTGAGCTGTGCTTTAAGTTTCAAGTATTTAGCTCATCGGGAAGTTAGTTTAAAATCAATTACAAAAAAATTTGTACCGAACAGACACACAGACAGGCAAGAAAGCGAGTTAATGAAAACGTGATAAAAATAGGACTTGTGATTATCGAGAAATGAGAACGCGAATGCCGCACCCTTTCAATCCTGGAAAAACGAGTCTACTCCCTTAAGGAGTTATTAACGAAAACCGCTGACCAATCAGAGTGCGCAAACTGTGGACGGACTCATCGGTACCTGTGCTCTGATAGGTCCGTGTCTTGCGGTAATAACTCCTTAACAAAGTCTCCGAGAACATTTTCGCACAGGGACATGTTGCTTGAAATGATCTCCGGAATCATCCCTTTCAAGGAAATACAACATTTTTAGGACACCCTGTATATCATACCGGTAAAGATCGAAAAATAGGATTCGTTGAAGCGTTACGCGATCCCAGGTCCGCGGACCATAAAATATGTAGGGGAACTCCCGCGTACTGGACACATAAGATTTTTTTCAAATACTGTAGGCTACGGTAGACTGTATTTTACGGAGCAGTAAACGCACAAAACATTTACTGTACATTTACTGCGACGTAAAACACGTGTATGCAGTTTTTGTAAACAGTTTTTTGATCGCTTTATACAGGGATCTATGTCTTTTAGATCTTTTCTTCTTTTAAATGGACGGAATAATCGGAGAGTAAAATATTTATTCAACAGAAATCTTCTTTAACACGTTGATCGCGCATAGTTCGTTTATATTGTTTCCGAACTATGAACTATTGTTTTGAATAGTTAATTTCGAGAATTCTTATTGATATTTCTTTGTTCGCGTGTACCTTCGAAATCATAGTGTAACTTTGTCATTTTCATCTAACAGTTGAAACTTCCATAAACTCGTTTCTAGATAGTTCTCGGTTATAAATCTCATTCTTTCTACCCATCGACTCTACTTCCTTCGATTGCTTCCTCATTCCAACTCTCCACGACTTTTATACTTCCAGCTTCCCGCGAGAACAGCCAGGGCCGTATCTTCGTTTCACAGAAAAACAAACCGGGAACAGTAATCGGGGAAATTGAAAGAAATCCATTAGGGCAGTTCCAGGTTTTCTCGTTATATAAAAAGACAAATATGGGGTGGCTTATATAATTAAAAGAGGGAATTATTCAGAGCCTGACAATATTGTCTACAGTAATCTCTCGTGTTCATCATTGCTTCCACAAACGGGAAGCTTGTCTGCATTTTTTGGAGCATTGAAGTTATTAATACAAATCTGATGCAATATCAGTGACCTAGAATGACCTTCATAATAAATGAATGACCTGTTTTAAATGCCCACTCTGCATATGTACAGTGAACCACGAAAGTATTTGAACGCACTTTGAAACAGTATAACTTTTTTTATAATTGTAGCAAACGACCTGATGTTTTGTAAGCAATTAGAAGCATTGATTTACTAAATGATCTACAAAGAAGATTTTCCAAGAATTACAATTTACAAGGTTACCTGCAAAAATAAAAAAGTATTTTTTAAAACTTTTTTATTTGACAGTGAAAAAATGCGCAACTTTAAGCAAGCATAACTCCTGAATCATTGATGCTGCAGGATCGAAACTTCGATCTGCAGCCGCCTGGTATAAATCGACTTGATTACACAGCAAATACGTCATAATTTATAGGAGAAAGGCGCTTTCGAGTCCGGTGAAGTAAAGAGCAGCCTATTAGGTTGCGGGTCTTTATGCGAAATAAAAATTGGGAAATAGAGAATACAAACAGGGAATAGAGAAACTAATATTTATTTATTTTTTTTATTAAAATTATTTGGTCCCCTCAGGGTTTCAAATCCATTTACCAACTCCCTATCTTTCCACTCTCACTAGTATCGCCTTTTCAGCGGGGCCTACAGTTTATAAAGGTGGGTTCCGAACCACCTTGGGTCACCATAGTTTTTAAAAGGCACATGGAATATTTCCAGAGGTGCCGGGGCATCGGGGATTGAACCTGCGACCACGGAGTCCGCAGGCGCGCGTTTCACCCACCGAGCCACTGCGAGCCCTAGAATAGAAAAACTAATATATATTGGCATTTCCAATATTTTTTTCTTCAATTTTCCAACAATTTCGAATTTCATCTACTCCATTTTGCTACAAACGAGATCCGCAGTCTAGTTATCATCA
The DNA here is from genome assembly GCA_028455765.1 of Lasioglossum oenotherae. Lineage (NCBI taxonomy): Eukaryota > Metazoa > Arthropoda > Insecta > Hymenoptera > Halictidae > Lasioglossum > Lasioglossum oenotherae. The sequence continues at coordinate 5,326,770 of CM052299.1, read as the reverse complement.
AACGCAAAACGAAACAAGCCGCTGATAAAACAACTGAAATGAAAAATGATAGACATTACATACAAACAATTTTCATTTTGCATGGAGCTCCGCAGTCTAGCTGTTACCTAGCAACGATTACAATGAATACCGATAAGCTTTCGAAATAAATGGCATCCCATTCACACGGGGCAGTCTTTTTGAAAAATCGATGGAAACGCGGCTACGCCACGGCTGGAAGTGTATCGCCGATGGAGAACATCTTTCTCTCCGACTGTTCGTTATCGAGCCACACGCGATTTATCTTGAACTTTGATGTATCTTCTGGCCGGGAAGAAGAAGAAGAAGTTCGCACGGCCGATCAATTGTCGGACGGCAGCCACTCGTCGAACGGGGAGGAACATTACCGATACATGTAACTCCCGTGACTGATAAGTGAACTTTAAATTGGATTTCTTTTGCCGCGGATACAATCGGGAGGAGAGCGTTTCGACTTGAATCGCGTTAGATAAGAAGCTGTCAGTGGGAATGAAAACCTCCATTCCCCCGGTGCGGCGCGGCGGAAACCGAATGGTGGATCCGTGTTTCGTAGTTCGGCGTGCTGTCAGTTCTTGCGGCCATCGAACCAACTTTTCGTCTTTGTTTATTTATGATCGGAAAGAGGGAATACTTGTTTGCGTATGCTGCGCGCGGGTTGCTTCGCCGCGGTAGTTGCGGCTCGGTAAAGTTACCGGGGAAAAAAAGCTGACAAGGGATTGACTACCTGCTGGTTGGGAATATTGATATTTATTAGCAGCAAACATAAGTTCGCATCAAAAGCGACCCAGAGGAACAAACAGCTCGTGCAGTCTCGTTTTGTCAACGTTGGTTACCTTTGTTATACTCGCGTAAATTGGCCGAGAGTATAAATCGTTTCCAAGTCGTTGACACATCTTATAGAATTACCGTGTTCGAACAGTTTGCGGGAATATCCCCGAGATCCTGGAAGTCCTTCCGGAAGAGAAAAGCGTGTCAGTCAAGGACGAAACGAAAACATCTATAGGTTGATCCCATACAACCTCCGGCTTGGCCCGACCCCTTCCGTCTCCCGCCACGAAACACCATGATTTATCAGCGTCCTGTCCTTTATCCTTCTCGAAGAACGGTCCTGTCACCATCACCAGTGCGTGCTCCGGATCTAGGATTTCTTTCAACGTTGAAATTTATCGTCCTGACGTGCAATTAAGGCTTGCAACAGCTGAACCGTTTACCTCGATCTCAAAATGTTACTTTGGTTAACACATCCCCGCACGCTGTTCTTCTTCTAGATCCGCCTCAGAAAAACACATTTCCTCCGAGATCTTTCTTCGCTGCTACACGGAATTAGGCGAAGAAACGACACTTACAACGACTGATTAACCCTCAATTCTCAGGCAATGCTTAGGATCGTTCACAGTGAATTTTTCAACCGCAATAATTTTTAAGAATTTACTTTTGGTCAAAGGTGGCAAATTTTTGGTTTTCAGAGGTGACGTTCAGCCCTGCAATTTAACGTATATATTCCATGTTTTTCTAACTTATTATTAGGACAAGAAATATCGACCCAATTCGAAATATTGTATGAAACATTTGTATTGAAAAGAAGTGAAAATTTATGCAGAACTAGGTGATTGGATGAAATTATAGGGGATAGAATGTTTCGATTGGATGCCAAAGGGTTTTTAATAAAGAATGAATCGAGGATCAACGGCGGGCTAATAACCTGTCAGAGATCGACGGAAACTAATCACGTATATTTGCACCGAGAGCCGTTCGTGACGGGAACGGGGACGGCCAATCGGTTGTAAATTGCATTCTGAAAAAAACAGTGGGCCGCTCGTCGAGCGAAACTGTCGAAAAACGGAATGTCTTGTTCCGAATTAATCGATCGACGGCATTTCGTGTATGCTCGGCTGCGCTCGAAATGAAAAAGAAAAACAAGATTAAAACAAACGAACCGTCGATGCACGGTAGGTTTCCAGGACGGACTAGCTAACGGGGACGAAGATGTCACAGGGAAACAGGAAAAGAGAGAGAGAGAGAGAGGGATATCCATGTACGTCGAGGAATTCTTCGTTTATCGAGCGAACAAAAAGGGTAGCGGAAGGATAGAACGGTTTTGATCAGTTGAAGAATCTTCGCAAGAGGAGAGGAAGCTATAACTTCTGTGTTTTCCATCCCATTGTGTGCCATTTCTAGTCCGGAAAATATCCGACTATCCCAGACGAACGAAAACCCGGTGATTTTACTCGAGTCACGTGCGGCAAAGCGACGTTCAACTTCGTTGTCATTTGATAAAAATGTCGGAATCATTGGACGTTTGTATGGATCCGAAGCTGGCGGTATGTAGGTACTGTTTGTGGTACGATATAAGCCGATAAATGGCTGTGACTGAACAAAGTAGCGCGAGCCACCTTTGTAAATATCACTTCGATGTGATCGGAAAGTACACCGAGATCTATTGCGAGATGTTTTCTTTGGTTACGTTAATAACGGAGGCTGTATTACTTTAGAAACGTTACAATTACTGGGTGTCCCAGGTTTTAACGTTCAAACTTAGTCGGTATATTCTATAAAATGTTGGCTTAAATGTTGAAGCACCCTGTGCAAATTCATTGTTCCACCTATCAAAGTCCGCATGGCATGAGAACGGTAAGCATGAATGAAGAAAGCTTCTACTCTGGCGTAGTCTAGACAAGAGTAACAAGAAACAGAGAGGCGAAGACACGGTAAAGCCCAGGAGCCAAAGAGAAATTAAGCCAAGACCAAATGTTCCTGTCGAATAAGAAGATCGACTCGGTGGTCTGCTAATTATGCCGAGGAACCGGCGCAGGAACCGCAGTGCGCCGGTAAATCACCCGGGCGGGATTCAAGAATCCCCTTTCATCCAGTGTTGCGGCCATGGAAGCCTGAAAGCAAATAAGTTCGCCGAAAGTGGCGGCGGGAAAGTCGCCGAACAGAGACGGGATCATCCCGTGGAGGTTGTTTGCTGTTGATTCAGCATGCTCGCCGATGGCGAACACCTGTTACCGGCAGCTATCTTGAGTTTAATCAAGCCTCGCGATCCCTGAAGAAGCAGCCGTCAAAGCGTGTCCTCCTTTAAATGACGCGATACCGCGGAAAAGCTGAATTTAGTGTGAGCCAGTATAGCTAACTGCGCTGCGGCCAGAATCCATCCCCGGATTGAGTCCTTTCCTAGCACACGGCTAATGAAACTCTTCCTGTTCGCCATTAGCTACTCTTCACCGGTTACCACCGAGCTCGTCAGATGTTCGATCAGCAACAACGATAGACGGTTTCCAAATACTAATTATTTCATATTCGCTGGTCAACTACTCCTTTAAATGACGCAATACCGCGGTAAAGCCGAATTTAGTGTAAGTTACAGTGAGAAAAAAATCCTGTCGGAAGAAAAAAAATATATGTTGATTCAATAAGATGTACTATTGAATAGTGCCAATATCAGATGAACTTATTTTAATATTTAATACTATTGAATTTCAATAGCAAAACTCACTTCCGCCAATCATATAAGCCAATAGCTTGACCATCAATGTTTTCAAAAAAATAAGATATGGCGTCGAACCAAAACCAGTATAAATCAGTATATTCCTCAAATTTTTTTAACAACATATTTGATTGAAGGAAAAGAAGGAATATTACGAATAATAATATACGGTATTGAATCAAATAATATTTTCGATCATTCCATGATAGACAATTCAAATACATCACGATTTGCTTCTAAATTTCATACTATTGAAAAGAATACATTGATATTCATCGAAGTAAAAAAATTACAATAACACGCGTGTTATTGAAGTAACTACTTTTTTTTCTCACGATCAGTGTAGTACATATAGCTATCTGCGGCCAGAATTAAAATTCTTTCTGTTTATCATTAGCTGCACTTCACTGCATATTCACAAGCATATTTGCTGGTCAACTACGTAAGATAGCAACCACCATTGCAAGCGGAATCCACCGTCCTAACGAACTTGAGGTTCCTACTATGCGCTGACTAGCTGCAAGCGGTAAGACTCGCTTCGAGCACTGTTTACCCCCAAGTTCCAAGTAGCTGGAAGACAATGCGAAATTTTAGGAGGCAACCGAGACCCGACAGCATGCAGCGATTTCTGGGATGCGTGTGTTCGAAAGTGAACATTATCACGAAAGTATACTAGTTTTAATTCATCCAGCTGCACAGTGGCACCGAGTGTTGGAACATAAATCGGCTTTGCGTTACAGTTTCATTAAAAACGTTGAATACGAATAATTAGAAGCATTGAACTGCTAAATGAGGTGCAAACAAGATTTTTGAAACATTGTAACTGGTAGGAATTACAAAGTGAGAATAACAACTTTTTGGAACTTCGTCATTCATGGCCGAAAAGAAAATTAAAAATTTTGGCGTTTCGTAAATCTACGTTAACATGATACATTTTCCAAGATCCTCGCATTCCGATTCCAAGTTGATTCTTCGAAGTGCATATATAAATCGAACGTGTTCCTAATCGAAAGCACGTTTTCCGTTCGAGCGCGTAAAACGTTCGAATTGACACGCGAAGTTAGTCAGTTACGGCGATCAACTGTTTCTACGGGTGATTAAATTCGTCGACCGCGGCGGCCGGCGGGAAATCACGTGGGATTCGTTGCTCGCAGTTAAATGAATTTAAGCGGGCCGCTCATTAGAGGATCAAACTTTTCGATGACAGCGGGAATTCGAGCCGTTTAAGCGGAAAACACTCTGGGGACCAGGAGGGAAACGATCTTTTTGTCTGCAGGAGTGAATACGTCTGGCCCTCGGGCCGGTTTAAACTGACCGCCGCGCGCCGCGCCGCGCAGTTGATGCGGTTTACGGGCCACCTAAAACTTTTACCGGCACCAAATACCCGCCGGGGCTTGCGAGCGATTTTTACCGCCCCTTTCCGTGGAGATCGAAATGATCTATGGCCTGATAAACACGCTTACTATCGCCTGTTACACGCGCGGCCACTTTCTCAGATGCAGGGGGCGAGATTTCTATGAGAAATGTTGACTACACCCCTGGTCAAAATGATTTCACTGTCCTCATTCCCTTGTAAAGGGTGTATTACAATTATATGTCGCGACTGCTATAACGCGATTCTCTACTTTTAGATAGGTGGAGACCTGTTTAAAAAAATGGACCGAAAAATTATCCTTGAACTTGACCTTCAATCTCAAGGTCAAAATTGTTTTTTATTGTATCATATAGTACTCATTGCGACGAACAAAAGTCTCGAAGCAACCATGGGTCATCCATGAATCATCCCGTCCACGTTCATATCATTTTGAAACACCCTGTAGACCAGTGTTTCTCAACCTTTATTGGTTGACGGCACACTAAAAATATCTGGAATTATTTGCGGCTCACCTGAATATATAAAATGTTAAAGTTGTATGATACAAAAAAAAAACAAAACAAATGATTTATTTACAGAATTTATTCAATGAGAGGTCTGAGCCTGTTTCCTTGAACAAATTAAATCAAAACGTGGTTCCAAAGTTGAGGTAATTACAAATACCATTTCCAAGTTACAAAACCCATGCAATTTTAATTGTTTGTCGAAAACCCTTGCGGCACGTTTGACAATCTCTAGTGGCACACAGGTTGAGGAACACTGCTGTGGACACGTGTCATCAAATAGTTCACGAAACTATAAAGTTGTTCTTTAAAAGAACGATTGACTTGTGAGAACCTTTCCCCAGTAATTGTCATTTTTGCAACTATTCCCATAAAATAAATAAAAATGAAAAAAGTGGATTTAAAAAGAATAGAGATTTAAAGAAAATTAAGGTGTTAAAACCATTAATACATAATTTTATTATTATTAATATATATATATATATATACTATATATTAAAACAACAAATTTTAGAAATTGAAAATCAGAAAATACAACTAATAGAAAAAGGTAAAAACTTAAGTACAAATAAATAGAATAGTGAAAAAGAAATTTTAAGTGATTTTAATGATATTTTAAAAATGTACAATTTAACTTTTGACGTACTAAAAGACAAATCATTTTTAGAAAGAGAAAACAAATTTAGGAAGACCAATACATACCTTCTACAACTCCAGAAATTGTAAATATTATTTTGGATAAAGTTCCTTTCCCAACAAAAAGTAATTTCCTGAACACCTTGATCCATTTCCTGTTTTTCGCTTAATGGAACGAGACAATATACACATTAGTTCATTTCTACAATTCATTATCACAATTAATACACTCTATTCTGGATGTGATATACGTATACAGTGCCCTACTTTTAAATATACGAAATATAGAAACGTATAAAGTGTCGTATTGTTTTGTCCAGCACCACATGGCAACACTGAAAAACAAAATATAAAAAATACTCGGACAACTGTATAAATATTCATTGGACGCCACGCCGTGCAGTCGCAAACCGAGTGAGAATAATTTCTTTTTCTCTCAGACGAAGTCGCGGATGCGACGGTAATTGAGTTCTCGCGGGAAAATGAAATTTTCTGATCATCTGATCGATGCGAGGCGTTCCACGAAGTTCTTGTGAATCTTATTCATTAAGAAAATCGTGTTTTCATAAATTCTGTGTTCAGATTAAAACGCAAAGTTTGTCTAGAAAATAACGAGACCCGACGCGTTCTCTAATAACTACGAAACATTAAATAAATCTTTTAATAATAGTGTTTTATGTAACGGCGATAATACGGTTGCATTCCGATGCTAAACTATCTGCAAACGTTTTTATTCATCGTCAAAAAATCAGTACTGAACTTCAACTATATAATAATATCTATCTTCACACTTACAGCTCGATGAGCGACGACTTTAAATTTACAATTAGTTAATAATAAAATAGAGATTCGCATTAACGACATCTAGACAATATAGGAATCTAGATTATCGGCATCCGCCATAACCGCGAGCTTGTGCGGCCATCTAGCGATACATACCAACATGGCGGCGCACTTGCCGATCAAAAACGGTGAACATCGCTGAACTCTAAACACACGTAACTTTTGAACCAGTGGATTTCTAACATTAAAACTTAGATTTTTGGCATTCTTTCACCAAGATCTACAGCAGACCTGGGCGACGACGGCTCAAAAAACACATGCAGCTACGACTCTGGTACTGTCTTAGCGAGTAAGAGAAGGAGAGCTTACCGAGCAAGAGAAGGATAGAAACAACAACATGTATTTTTCGAACCAGCGTTACATTTCAAAAAGTTAAAAATTTCTGGTTTCCTCGGCTGAAGTTCAGCCAATGCTTAGTATCGACTAACCCTTATGTCAATAGGTAAAAGACTCTAGCAACGATTAAAGACTAACAACGCTTTCAAGGAACCACTAGTGGGCTTGCCATCAAGACACTTTATCACGATTTTTGCAATCGATTTCCTCGGTCGAACATTTTGTCGGGTATTTCACTGTTGAAACCATCCGAATTCATTTTACTCTGATCAGCTACTACTACGTCTGCCGTCGGGTCGGGTAGACCGCTGAGAGAAAAGTTGTCCAGATTGCTTAATAATGAGCCAAAGCGTCGACCAACTTTGTACCGCCAAGCCTTTCGAGAAGTTTTAATTGCCTGCATTCACAGTATGGTCCCCTGTGTTACACTTTGCCGCCTTGGCGAGGTTACCGATCAATCGAACAGCTTCCTCTGAATGAACTCTCCGCCAACTTTCAGTTATTCTTTGATGTTTTCTGTTTCGTAAATTAACAGACCCTCCCTTCCTGTTTCTCCCCGGATTCCGTATTTACATTATGCATATAAGCAATTTCTTCAAATCGGCTGATTTGCTATAAAACCGGTCGTGGCCCTAGATTATTATCAAAAAATTAGAAATATACTTTCCAACTTTTATACAGGGTGTCCGGAAAAGCCTCGCTCCAATTAGTCCGTGTTTCTCGCTAATAACTCCTTAACAATTAACAAAAAAATTACGTCAACTTACCTCAGGGTTTAACTTCACCTTACGGGACCAAAAATTTTTGACTTTTGTTTATGTAATCCTGTAGATTCTGGCGAGAGAATATCGAAAATCCAAGTTGTAACGTTAAGAATTCACTGGTTCAAACGTTATGTGTGTTCAAAGTTGAGTGATTTTAAGAGTTTTGTTTGAATGTTGTGTACTCAGCATCGTGATGTCGATAACGTCTAGCGACTTCGCTCATTGGACGATGTGTCAGTACTGAGCCTATATAAAAAATGAAAGGTACCTTTGTTAACGCGAGGGAATTACCTTACTATAAGGAATGTACAAATTGAAATAATAAAATAGACGTTATAACTGAAACGGACAATGCTCGTTTTTTGACAAAAAATTATGAAACAATTGTCCCCAAATGGTTTCGCGCAAACGAACGTGCTTTGCAGCGTGCAATTGTTTTCGTACAAACAAATCAAAACAATTATTAATTTTCTCCCAAGCGAATGTGCGGAACGCGGAGGTCCCGCAAGGGTTGCACGTAAAATACGATATTGTTCTGTGGTACATGTGAAAATGATAATGAATATATATGTCGAGTGTGCACATTTCTGATTAAACTGCGTCGTCGGATTTATTGCACCGTACATTTGCAGTTCATACTACTGAATATTGTAATTTTGATTTCGAGGCGTGAGCCCCGACGATTCAATGGCACAACAATCTATCCAGATTGCGATTTAACATGAAAATAATTAATAAAACAAGGACTTATCCGGAGAATAATCATCTACAGTTAAGTCGCGATATAAGCCGATTCTCGGTTCTGTACTGTGACATAGATAGTGACGTCGCGACTTTACTGTACTATGGATGTTATTATTTTATGGCCCATTTTACGAAATTAAAGCAATTTAAATACGTATAGACAATTTGTTAAAATCAGAAAAGCTGTAGTGCGATGAGGTGATCTTTCAACAAGTTTTAAGTTGGTACCCCTACCACAGGGGTAGTTACAGGATGAACACGGTTTAACGAATTATTCCTTCTGTTCTGCTTACCAAAAAATTATGAAAAAATTCCTGAACCGTCTCCCTGGGGTGCACACACGACTCAGATTTTTTTCCGAATTTTTTACTGCAAAACCGATTTTTAAAAAATTCCAGAAACTTGAAATTTCTGATTTCATATCGAAGTTATCAGATAACCACGTTTAACGGTTGTGTGCAAACATGTTTGAAAAAGATGGAAAATTTTATAAAAAATCGCTAGTGAACTATCGTCGAAACCAATATTCTTAATTTTCTTCAGATTTTTTTGTACAACAATGTACAATATCGCTCGTGGAAGTATGGACACTTGAAAATTAAGGAAGGAAATAAGAACAGAAACTGTTTAGCGCAAAATACTGTCATTTCTAATCAGTTTTTCATTTTATAAGTATAAAATTAACGGCTGCGCATAAATAATTAAACGATATTCAAACAGAAATAAATGAATAACTTCTAAATCTAAATATTCTTTTCGTCGAAAAATTCAACTTTGGCGTTTATTACAGTTCTCGTTAATTGTATTTATACGTCGTGTTAATTTTTTAATTATTTCATCCGGTATAGTCATTTATGCCTCTCTGAATGGGGGCAGTTTTTTCTAACGCCTACAAAATTTATTTATTTATTATCTGGTAAATAAGGGATGGCAATATAAAAATATTTTATACATGCAAATGATGAATGATTATTTTAACTTTTTAACAAAGTGTCCATACTTGCATGAGCGGTAGTGTACATAAAATTCAGAGTTATAGAATTTTCGACAACGCGACGTATGAAATTCGAACATTTCTCGGGCCATCCTGTGTTGGGATAAAGTTTGAAAAACGGCACTACAGAGAATCGTGACAATTCAATAATGTCCGCTAATGCACTCGTTCGTACGGCTGAGCAAATACATTCTTCTATCTCCCGTGTTGGTAGCGCTACAACCACGGACTGCCGAAAAAATTCCTGCGAGCCGAACAGCGCCGGTTGATCAGTAACTGTCAAACTCTCGAAAGGTGAATTCCAGTGGATCTGGAACGGTCGAATTTTCCTCTCTGGTCCGTTGCAGCCGTACCATCTAATAACACCGAACTATACGGGCGCGAGTGCCACCTGTCCATTGATATTCGCGAAAGCAACGACCGGGTTTTAAATCCAGCCGCGTTCATTCGACGGGGATGGGAACGCGGCGGCGGCTAACAGGCCGCAGTTTGACAACGGGCGCTTGTCAGCGTAATCGAATTTCCCCGACAGTTTTCGTGGAAACATCGATGTAAAGCGGAATTTATTTCACCGCGGGGCACCGTGACGATCGTCGGAATTATAGAATCGCGGGACATCCCAAAGGTATCCTCTCGTTGGAATAAACATGTACTGCGGGCGCAGCAAGAATTGAAATGCGAATCCCGCCGAGACGATCTGTAAATCTTAATACATACCCGATCGCAGCCGGAATGAACGATCATCGTGGAAAATCGATGCTCGGGAATAGGGCGAGGTAATTCGAGAAAGAGGCCTACGGGTTTCTATCAAATCTATGCAAAATTTAATATTTATATTTCTACATTCTATGTAAATATTAGGTGAAGTAAAAAGTTCTGAGCGTTTCTCGCTTTATTTATAAATAAAATTTATATTATATATTTATTATATATTTATATTTATTATATTATCTATTTTTTATTATATTATTTATTATATTATTCATTATATACTTATATTTATTATATTATCTGTTTTTTATTATATTATTTATTATATATTATTTATATTATTATTATTTATTTATTATATATTATTTATATTATTATTATTTATTTATTATATTTTATATTTATTATATTATTTATTATATTATTTATATTTATAAATAAATAAAATTTATTTATAAATAAAGCGAGAAACGCTCAGAACTTTTTACTTCACCTAATATATCATTAGACTGCGGTTTTTATGCATTCATGACAAAAATCGGTATGTAGTAGCAATTTAAAACAATGGATAGATTAAACAAATTTAAGAAGATCAATGTGTTAGTTGCAGCTTATGGACACTATGGAATCCATTATGGAGTTAAGCTGGTAGCAATTTTTCGGGTTCGCAGAGGTGATCCCTTCATTCTTTCGAGGAGTGTATTTAACGCAATAAAAATCATTTTGTTAATCATTCTCTCCTTGCCCCGTAGCAGTTAGAACAATGTTCGAAAGAATTTTAACTCTCGGAGACGAACTTGCCCCATTTTCGGGGCAACTTTGTACAATATTCTATAAAAAATGATACTTTTCAAGGAAAATTAGAATCCTACATAAGACTAATTCATCATTAATAACCAGACTGCGGATTTTATGCATTTATGGTAAAAATGAGTAGGTGTAACTCAAAACAGGAAAAAGATTAAAAGCGTTTATCAATGCCGATATGCTATTTTTATCGTATAAAAATCATTAATAAGGAGAATAAATTTTTATTTAGTTCCTGTAGCTTGCAATCGATGTATAAAAATTTTATTTTGCGTAAAGATCCGCAGTCTACTAATAACTGTGGCAAGAGTTTGATACCAAGAACGTTCAGTTTTCACATACCAGACTGAAAATACATCAGTTTAAAGTCCAACTTTGCAAACTGTGCTATCATCTTGTCTGCGTCTCGTTGAGTCAATCTATGGTCTGTTTGCATATTCACAGGAGATATGTTTTACATAGATACTGCACAGAGTTTCTACGCAAGCATGATTTTAACACGAGAAATTAAAGATAGCACACGCGTGCCAAGCCAACCATACTTATTTCACAGATGAATGATCAGGGTTACGAGGATAGGGTGCTAGCAGCAATTCGTAAACGTCGTAATAAACGAGTCAAACAGTGTTCACGGTCGCAGTCGCTTCGAATCAATCATTCTGATTTCAGCCTGTCCAGACTCGAGACCGGAGTGGATGGAACTTGGGGGTGGCGGGGGCGCGGTCTGTTATGCGCCATCACGACTAGGTAAACTGGTGCTGCGTATCACTGGATTTCCAAGGGTCGCTCAGCAGAGTCATCAAACTCAGCAACAAGAGGATAGTCACCATCGTGAAACCAGACACTTATACCTCGGCTTTCACCACCCTTGGGACCGAGATCTGTGGAAAAGTTGGATTAAACAGGTAAGTCGGAACAAATCCAGATACAATAGGAACTTCGTTTTCAGCTTGGGATACACGGCACCCTCTTTCTTTCTTTCTTTCTTGTTTCACAAGGAAAAAACGAACATTAGATTTATCGCGCTGCTACAACGAAAGATGTAATTCTCTGGAAAGTTCCAAGTGGACGGACGCGTCCTCCTTTCGGAAATGTAATTCCTTATATTGCTTCGTTTCCATTTTTATCGTGTTGCGATATTAATTGCTCCTGTAAACGGCGAACGATACGGCTAATCGCAATTTCGGAATTTTCGAAACGTTACAGCATTTTTTTCGGAAAAAATGATAGAGGAAATACTGTGTTTTGCAAGCAATATAATGGTGTCTGTAATTTATAATTTTCCAAACTTTCAATTTGATCTATATATTGTTTGAATTATCGATCGTATGATTGTTAAATGAATAATATGTTAGTGTTTCAATTTGATCACAGCGTCAGAAGGAATGGATATACGTTGTTCATTGTATATTCGTGAAATCGCATTGAAATTATTCGAGCAAAGTACGCCATTAAAATGAGCGAATTAGTAAAAATTTTAACGACTGCTATTAGGAACTTTAAGCAACGGCACGTATTAATTCTAATTTAGAAACAAGTGGCGCAATTCGGCCAAAATACGAAGGGTTTAATAGCTGAACGCATTTAGCCAGATGAAGAGGGAGGATTAAACGTGTTGCCAATTTCAATTAAGAGCACGATAACAAAGAAACCGCTGCCTCACCTTTCTCCGAAGAAAATCTATTCACCCACGGTCAATTTAATTTTCAATCTAATTTTTAACGCTCGCTACCCCTGGGGAATACTGGTCTCACCTCGCCGCGCCGTCTCGGGAACGAAAATTGCCCGTTGTGCAAGTAGTTTAGAAAAATCTTTAAGCAAAATCGAACAAACTCGTGTTTGCTGACCCGAGGCAATTTAAATAACTCTCGCTCTTCGTAGCAATTTTATTATTATAATAATTAATTTTCGTATTAAGTACATGAATATATCGAGAGGTTCGAAACAGAATATAATTATACGAAATGAAAGCCAAAACAGAAATTCATGCGGTTTATGTTTTAATTGAAAATAGTTCAAAGTTATTTTACAAACCAAATCAAGACGGAAATCAAGAATTATAATTTTGTTTTTACGTTCATTCGAAAAATAAAATGATGCAATTTTTGTTTAAAATGTCTTGGGCAGCGTTCGAAGAACGAACAAAATTTGTTTCAAGAAAGGAGTGTAATGATCTGGAAATTGAAAAAGAAAAACCGTCAAGTGGATAAGTACCTACGGCTAAGGGCCAGCTGATTAACGAATTAAAAAAAGGGAGGAGCTCATTATATCCCAAGGAAAATTGGATCTATCGTTGCACCGAGCACGGGCCTCGAGGTTAGCTTTCAAACCGAGGAGAACTAGATGAAAAAGTAGGTAAACGAGTCAAAAGGAGAGACTTCCATCAAGGGTCCCAGAAGTCGGAATCAATCTTCGAGAAGCAGTACTCAATGTTTGCCAGACAATCGCAGGCGACTTAAACTTTAAGCCTCCGCGACTGAAAGCAATTCCCGGGAAGTTGGCTTGGCAACTCCTGAAAGAATGAGCGATCCTTATCCTTCACGACGCGGCAGCCCGTTTGAATTTTACATGACATCCTGGAAATGAGCGTTCGTACGAACCCGCGAAACCGGATGAACCACACGGAGGGTCAGCTTGTAATATTCAGTAAGTGCGAAAGATGCGGTTACGAGAGATGTGTGGTTTCGTCGAGTTGTTGGGAGAGAACGAGACAAAGTACGCTGGATAGGGCTCTAAGGCTCAGCTGTTTCAAAATGACATGTTGAGACCACCATAACGTGATTCTGCACTTCTGCATTAGGTGGAGATCTGTGAAAAGACTGGACCGTGCAAAGTTATTTCAAGGTGAAACATTTTTTTTATCACATCGTATAGTAAAACAAGGTGCCCAAATATGGTATAGTCGCCTATTATGGCACTACCTAGAAGTCGCATTCTAGTGAGAAAATCCTCAAACAATAATTTACCATGTGTACTCGACAGTGTGCAGTGCAATCGCACACTGAGAAAAAAAAGTAGTTACTTCAATAACACGCGTGTTATTGTAATTTTTTTACTTCGATGAATATCAATGTATTCTTTTCAATAGTATGAAATTTAGAAGCAAATCGTGATGTATTTGAATTGTCTGTCATGAAATGATTGAAAATATTATTGGATTCAATACCGTATATTATTATTCGTAATATTTCTTTTTTCCCTTCAATCAGATATGTTGTTATAGCTATTGGCTTATATGATTGGCGGAAATGAGTTTTGCTATTGAAATTCAATAGTATTAAATATTAAAATAAGTTCATATGATATTGGCACTATTCAATAGTGCATCTTATTGAATCAACATATATTTTTTTTGTTTCGACAGTATTTTTTTCTCAGTGCACCATTCTATAGATTTCAGTATCGATCCTTAGTTAGATTTTCGATTGTATCTTTTTGAAAGGGGGCAACTATAGTTCTCACGCAAGTCAATCGTTCTCTGAAAAAACAACTTTAAAATTTCGTGAACTATTTCATTCCATATCAGTTTAGAACCTTCGCTAGTTTTGAACATGTACTAGCTGGATCAAGTTGGAGCCACTGAAACGTACTGATTACTGTTAACCCGACGAGGCTTGGCTAGATCGCTTTTCAGCCAAAACCTTTCTTCCCACTTGTCCGCTTCCCCTTTGTTCTTCCCAACGCACACCGGCGAGTTTTGCTGCTCCGCAGAATGAATCCGCGTTTTTTCCTCTCCATTTGGTCGCACAAACGGACGGGATGCTGTTGATAACGTTATAAATTAACAGCCTGATCAGATTGCAGCAACTCATGACACACGACACCCTTAATATCCCAGCAAATGCACAATAACACCTTTTTGACATGAATATTGGATTTCGATGCCGATATTTATGGCTAGTCGAATTTAATCCGCGATTTTCTCTGCTCGCGTGGTTGGAATACGAAACTCATTTTACGTTGCTGATTTTGTGCAAGAAATCCTTTCAAGTCCTCGCATCGTCTTCTATATTCGACGATAATGAGCTCGTGTAACACCCATCGTCATAGTGAGCTACGCCTATCTAAATCTTTGTTTTCATGAAAACGAAGCTACATTTTGAGAAACATTTGAACAAAATACAATAGAAAACACTGGTTGCAGAGTCATTGAAGGGAAAGCAGGTTTGCAATGAACAATAAGTAATCTGGCTTGTTTGTTTGAGGCAGTATGGTAATAATGTTGTGCCAGTCGCAGCGATAATATTTCAAGAGCGACTAAACGATCCGCGCAATCCATTTAAAGCCACGACGAACGTATTAGCGAGTATTTCTGCGCGCAGAAGCAGCAGGGGTTGGCCGGGTGCGACGTTTTCTCAGCAAATACGAGGGGCTAATGAACCGCGGATAAAGACGCACTCGTGGTTTCCCTGTACCGAAAGTTCCTGCGTCCCTTTCTCTTACGATCCAGCCGGTTGTTCAATATCTCGCCCTCGTTTTCCGGTCTCGAAAGGTGCTTGATTGTCTTCCCTAGCGCAGGCTAAGAGCTTCATCACGACGAAATGAGGAGCTGGGCTCTTGCAATATTGCTCTAGAATTTTCCAAACCGTTCCTCGTCTTCTCCTTCGGCTCTGTTGTTTCAGAGAGAAACGCTAACTTGCTGTAGAGCTGGCGCAATGGGATACAAGAAACCAATCTATTCGATATTACTCTAGGACTTACACACGGACAGATCGAAAAAATACGCTGGTAAGCAGAATTTAACACCTAGATTTTCATTGAAAAATTAGTGATTTTCAAACTGTTGCGACTTACAAGGGAATGTTGTCGAACCCGTAAATTCAGAAGGTAATGGAACCCTATTTTCCGTGTCAATTCTCGCATTAAAGGGGTGAAATGAACCCTTGAGAAACATTCGATACTTTCAACTGTGCAAAGAAAATGTTTTAATACATTTCTTTAAAAAATATTACGGCATATGAGGTAGGTCCATTGCATCGAATAGGAAGTACGGTGAACTAGTGCACTTACAAAAACGTTTTAGAACAGAATTTATTGAATGTTGTTGGTAACATGCGATAACAAATCGTCGAAACTTGGATAGAGGGTCAACAATCCCGAACAGTGTCGTGGCCTGCTCAATGCCCAGACTTAAATCCTATCGGAATCCTACCGGGAATGTCTGAGCATATTTAAAAATGAAATTAGCGAATGACTACAGTGATCCACCAACGACAATAAATGATTCGTGGCAAAGAGTGCAGCAACAGTACTATTCTATTACTCCAGAACACGTACTGCG
Organism: Lasioglossum oenotherae; assembly: GCA_028455765.1. Lineage (NCBI taxonomy): Eukaryota > Metazoa > Arthropoda > Insecta > Hymenoptera > Halictidae > Lasioglossum > Lasioglossum oenotherae. Next base: position 5,310,271 of record CM052299.1, on the reverse strand, counting down.
AAAATTATAATTTAATTTGAACTTTAACTATGCATAGAAAGAACTTATTTCCACATCGAATATCTTACTGTCTCCGGAAAATGATTACGAGTTTTCATCAAAAACCATGCAGATTCATGAAAATCCGCAATCCGACTGAAAGGTAGAATGAAAGCATGATTATTCCCGTGAATAAGCAGTTTATAGTGGAACGAGAAATTTTCGTAGTGACCCGATCGCTTTTGAAGTCCGCAATTCCCAAGACGCAACCAGACTTCATCGGTCCAGATTTAATAAAGTCACCTTTCGCCGCCAAGGGTAGCAACCTCGGGCCAGATAGATCGATCCCGATGGAAAATCGTTATCTACTCCCTAGAGATAGAAAGGGGGGAGGGGAGAGGTCGTTGGAAGCGAAACCTAGAAAACCGCGATAGCTACCGAGTGGATCCGCGACGTACATTCACCAGGCCGATATTTGTTTGAACGCGGGTCCAGTGGTCTGACTTATGGGATTATATCCTTCCTGTATCGGGAGACCATCGACCGAACTGAGTCCGCTACCGTCTTGCATCCCTTAAAAGGATACCGTCGATTCCTGGCTGCATTCTCGCCGAACGTCGATCCTGCCGGGAATAAAGAAGCTCCTCCGCGGGTTCAATAAGCAGGACGCTCTAGAATTCAATCGGCATCGTCTGCCCAATATTTCATATTTCCCGATATTAGCGGCATGAAACTCGACGAGTAGTTTCCGCGTCCAGGGCTAGGAACTTCGGGAGCAATAACGGCTGCCGATCGATGATTAGAACAGGGGCTGGGAAATATAGCATTGACCGCCGGCAGTGGCACGGCGGAAATCTTCATGACAGACGAATAGACGCAGTTGTTAGCGTTCGATATTTACGTTTGTAAGCGCAAAGCTTGTCGAACGGACCGGCAACTTTGTTTCTGAAAGTTTGTAGGCGAGCAGCCTGCAGCAGAAAAACGAATCCGTTTCATAGCTTGTGTCGCGGCGCACAGTGGGCCAAATCGCCGCGCTAGCTGTTCACGCCTATTTCACCATTATTTCAAAATATAAAGACCACATTAAATAGGTCGTTAGATTCGTCTTGGCGTCAGCTATAACATTATTGAATAAAAAATATACAGTTATAAATAAATATTGGAGGTGACCAGAATTTTTTATTTAGAAAAAGAAATTATTCAAATTTTTTGTATTGAGATTTGTAGAAGACTGAGTACTGATTACTTTTTATAGGAAATATTTTTTTGTCATACCTCCGGAAATGTTTGAAAATTCTTGTGAATAATGAATAATATTTGAAAACTGGATGTTCACCATTATTTCAAAATATAAAGACCACATTAAATATATCGTTGGATTCCTCTTGGCGTCAACTATAACATTATTTAATAAAAAATATGTATATATATATCCCACGAGCAAGTTTTGCATACCAGTTCTTTATTCGATAATGGGGTAAAGCTATGAAAGCTTCTAGTGCCTCTAATTGGTAATATTTATCAATGGTTGTATAATCAAAAAAATTCATAAGATAGGTCTGGCTTAGATCTTTACACTCTTAAGAGCTGCTGAGTGGTCGTCAATGCAATCTCGTGCAACGCGACTCGCCGCGGAATTGCGTGTCACGCGACGCTTAAAACCAACATAATTTCCATACTTGGGTCGATTTGGGTGCGAAATTTGCAGGATCTTTTAGAGGAGACGTTGCTGCAAATGTTCCACTTTGTTAGAGCACGACACTATGTAACACTCTTAACTTATCCCGTGTCAAAGGTGAAAAACTTCGACAGTATTCCTTAGTTGACTAAGTATTTTCTTTTATAACAAATTATGAACATTAATGTTTAGTTCCTGGTGTGTTCTCAACATAGATATACATTCTTCATACAAAAAGAAAATTGGGCACTTAATCTTCAGTAGGTTTTCCAGGACAGCGTTATGAAGAAATGGAATTTTTTCGGTGACAAATTGTATCTGAAAAAGTTCGATCTTTTAACGCTTATTGTAACGAGAGTTTTTAATAACTTTAATTAATATTATCGGTTTCAGATTGTAATGGACATTTAAGAAACGTTGTACATTCGTCAAAAATCGATATCAGGACTTTGATTTTTTAGCTCGTGAACAGCTAGCGCGTCGATCTGGCCCACGAACGGCGAGAAACCAATCTTTTTGGACAAAAATCTGCCGACAACTCAGTTTTTCATCGATTTAATTGGAATTTTTTTTTAAATGTTCGTGAAGGACTATACTTTGATGACGCGCTACGCGAAAATCGTTAACTGTCACAAGAAATCAAGAATCCTTATCTACAAAACCCAATAACTCCGATACGCCATCCGCCCATACCATAAATTTGCATGTCCCAGCTGAGTTGCCGACACTTCTTAACCCTAAACCCTAAACCGCAAAATTTTACACTGTAAATCTGGCCCTGAGAATTACCAATCGAATAGGTTTAGGATTAATGGTACAATATTAAAAATTATTGTTGTAACTATTGTTTGGTTCAAGACGTGTTGTCCTACCGGTTTAAAACTCCCTAATCATATGAAATTGAAATACAAATAATTATCGACAATGACAACACCCTTTTATTCTAAAAGTTACGAAGCAATTGTACCGTCAAAGAGATCTTGAGAAACTTTCGCGCTGCTACTGCGGACAATTTGAATTGATATTGGCTTCGGAGACGACGGCGATTTTGCATTCGTCGTCGGTCGCAGAGTTATAACAATTTTAAACAAGCTGTATTCGCCGGAGTTAAATAACGGCGTGTCGTTTCAATGATGCTTCGAAATTTGAGCCGGCTGGATATAATTAATTCTCTGACAAATAGTCAATATTTAAACTGTCACTGTGAAATATTATCCGTTACTTGAACACAGAGGGGTACCGAAATTCGTGCGAGTGACAGATAACGGACATGCTTAACCGGTAAACGAAGCTTTCATATTTCATTACATTGTCATTTTCTCTTGTTAGAAAAGTTGTAATACTTTATAATTACATTTTCAAGCGAAGAAACTAAAACCTTTTCTCTCTGCTTTGTTTCTCCTTGTTCCGTTTGATAAATGCAAATTCAATTAGTGATCCGCGTACTCGATTCCATTTCAAGAATAATTTCCATTCCGTGGAACATGAGAAGCAATTTCGCGAATAAAATTGTGAACAAACGGACAATGAATATTCATGGTTGAAACAGATGAGGGAAATTGTTCGAAGTCAAAGTACTGCATGGCTTATCAATTTTCTAATATTCCCGTTTTATCGCGGTTATCCGAAATTAATAAATTATGACACAATTTCGGTTGAGCAGATGCGTAAATCGAATTGATCACGGTGAATTAGCGGCCGCAACACCTAGCCAGGCTAGCCTCAACACAGGCAAGAGCTGCGGCGCCGTTATTGGCGCCACTATTCGATTATGTTGCATCAAAACGCAGCGGACGCACGTGCCTGCCCTCATTTGCGACACAGCCTTCTGATTCACTGGTCTGTCTGGGATTGACTGGCTTAATTAAATTATCTTCTATCGCTTCCCATTTGTCCGATTCTCCGCGCCTTGTCGCCGCTTCCTTTCACCCGCCATTCAATGCTTTTTCCCTATGCCATTATTCCTGATTCGTGAATACTATTAAATCGGTCGTGTTGCGGATTAATGTGCGCCATGCCATTAGACCTCCTTTACAAACTTGTCACGTATGAGGACCTTGAATAAGTTCTCGCTGTTTCTTCAAAGATGGCAGTAGCAGTACCCCGTTCGTGGAATTTCGAATGGTAACACACATGCAAGGCAGTAGTGTATCTAACCTTAAATTTCAGTGTATGGTAGTTCACTTTACTGTAAACAAAGTAATGTTTTCTTAGTTCTGAAAATGTCTACTTTTGTGCCGAATAAAGTGTATTCGCGGGGAATTTTATTGCACTACTTTATTCAAAAGAAATCTGCAGCTAAAGCACATAGAATTCTTGTTGAGACTTATGGTGACAATGCTTTGTCGGATACGACGTGCAGAGACTGGTTTCGACGCTTCAAAAATAATGATTTTGAACTTGAGGATAAAGAACGTTCTGGCGCACCGAAAAAATTTGAACACGAAAAGTTGGAGGAATTACTCGATCAAGACCGATGTCAGACGCTAGCAGAACTTGGAAAAACATTACAAGTAGATGTGAGTCAACTGTTTCAAAACATTTAAAAGTTTTAGGAATGATCCAGAAGCAAGGACATTGGGTACCATATGGATTGAAGCCGAGAGACGTCGAACGGCGTTTTCTCACGTGTCAACTACTGCTTCAACGGCAGAAAAGAAAAGGTTTTTTGCATCGCATCGTGACTGGCGATGAAAAGTGGATACACTACGATAATCCAAAGCGTAGAAAATCATGGGGTAATCCCGGCGATGCATCAACATCGTCTGCAAAACCAAATATCCATGGTTCAAAGCTTCTGCTCTGTATTTGGTGGGATCAGCAGGGTGTAATTTATTATGAGCTGTTCAAACCGAATGGGACTATAACGGGGGAGCGCTATCGACTTCAATTGATGCGTTTAAGTCGAGCCTCAAAAAGAAAAACGGCCGCTATACGAGCAGAGACACGACAAAGTGATTTTGCTACATGACAACGCTCGGCCTCATGTTGCAAAACCGGTGAAAACCTACCGGGAAACGCTTCAATGGGAAGTTCTACCCCTCCCGCCATATTCACCTGACATAGCCACTTCTGATTTTCACCTATTCCGTTCGATGGCACATGGCCTAGCTGACCAGCGCTGTCATTCTTACGAAGAAGCTAAAAAATGGACCGATACTTGGATAGCCTCAAAAGACATGTCGTTTTTCCGACGCGGAATTCATATACTGCAAGAAAGATGGGAGAAAGTGGTCGCTAGTGATGGGCAATACTTTGAATAAAATGTTTTTGTTCCTTATAATTTAAATAAAGCTTTTATTTTGTAAAAGAAACCAGCGAGAACTTATTCAAGGTCCTAATAATATAATGACTGTGGCAAGAGTTTGATACCAAGAACGTTAAGTTTTTACATACCAGATTGAAAATACACGGAAATTCATATACAGGGTGGGGCAATAACTATTAGCACCTCAGATATCTTCGAAACTATAAGTTTCACAGAAATATTTGCTGAAATCAAATTGCACAGTACGAAGGGGGCCATACGGCGACGATAACAGTTTTTTTGCAGGTGGAGGTACTTCGGACATTTGAAGGTCACCTTCATTTTTTTTAATGGAATGAGGTATTTTTTAATACATCAATCGATGCAGCTGGACATTCGTTATAAAAAAAGTACTAACCTATGTATGTCGAAAAGTTAGTAGTTCAGGAGATATTTCAATTTAAAAAACCCTAAAATACCATTACTGTCGTACTAGACGTTAGTGTTTACTTACTTATGTAACGTCCTATTGTTAGTACGACAGTAATGGTATTTTAGGATTTTTTTAATTGAAATATCTCCTGAACTACTAACTTTTCGACATACATAGGTTAGTACTTTTTTATAACGAATGTCCAGCTGCATCGATTGATGTATTAAAAAATACCTCATTCCATTTAAAGAAATGAAGGTGACCTTCAAATGTCCAAAGTACCTCCACCAGCAAAAAAACTGTTATCGTCACCGTATGGCCCCCTTCGTACTGTGCAATTTGATTTCAGCAAATATTTCTGTGAAACTTATAGTTTCGAAGATATCTGAGGTGCTAATAGTTATTGCCCCACCCTGTATAATACATGGAAATTCACAGTGAAAATTGCGATTTAACGAAAACAACTTTCGTTAATGTAGACAATAGCATTGTACACGTGCACAGAAAGAGCAGAATTTTTTCTCCGGATTTGTATGGCTCTATAAAGTGTTCGACAATATTGCCGTGGGGGGTAGATCGAACTCAGTTTACACGAACGCGCGTTACGTCGGGGATTCTACGGTAAATGAGATACAGGGAGATATATATATATATATAAACAGCGAGCGGTGCAGCTGTAATTGCAAGTAGTTGACGTTTTTTAGTCGTGTAATGCCGGTCGACGGACATTTGCGTGGGCCGCCGCCGCCGCGCCGCCGATGAAATTATTGAGAGCACATAAAAGTCCGAGAGTAAAACAGATCGCAAAAGCATGAAATTGCTTGCGCACGATCCACGGTATCGCAATAACCGTCGACAAAGTATCAATCGGACGAGAGATGTCCGGTAAACGCAACCGGTGATTTGGTGAAACGCCAGCTGTTATCGCGAGCGTTGTGTATAGAGCAATTGATTGCGTTTGGATTATGCACCGCGTTGTTGCCCCCCTGGAAAATTGCACGTTTTCATTCGAATGGGATCGCGGACGCCATTGTGGACCATCTCCGACGCATGGTGGCTCGCAAAAATATGCAAACCGCGGGAAATTGGTCGGATTAAAGCGTCAAGTGTAACACTCGATTGTGCCCGTTGTTGTTCCACACTATTGGGCGAATTTGTATTTTCAACAATCGACGGCAGGAAAATATTTCGTAAAGACAGATTATGTGTAAATATATTATTTATTTGTTTGTTGTTTATCCACATGATCTGCTATGCTTAACGAACTTTATTATTGACCGCATGTGCTCTACACGAATGTTCGAATTCAAAACATGGAAAGATTAGAAATAATATTCGATTAAAATATGAAAATGCGGAACATAATAAGATTGAAAATTGTACTTAATGAAAAACCAATGGTTCAATAAGGGACTGAATTTATTCTAATGAATGGAACGACGATGAAATATAAGTACTGTAAAAGGAAGAGTCTGAGAGCACCGTGAGTGGGAGAGCGTATGATCAAGCTCAATATAAATTCGGGATTTTTAATACGCGATCTGAAGGAGTAATTCAGTGAAAGGAGCAGCCGAAGACGTTTAATACACGTCGAAAATCGAAAGGAGATTTTCTATGCTGCAGGGGTAAAATCCAGCCATAACGCCGAGAAGATCGACGATTGAGAGGAGAGGAGGCGATAGTTGATGCGGCTGATTCGAAGGATAAGAGGAGCCGAGGCTGGGGCAAGATCCTGGCAGGGCGGGAAATGACGGGAGGAATTCGGAATGATGCAAACATTGGCCTAAAGGCACAGTCTGAATATGAAATCACGATGAACAAACTTTAATATCCAAATGTAGATCACGCGAAAGGGGAACGCTAGGTATTGGCGACAGACGAGGAAAAGATAAGGAAACGGTCGGGAAGTGCCTTTTATTCTCCGTTGAGCAATACGCGGGCATTCCGTGTTATTGGTTCTCCGGTCCTCTGGCGTTCTGCTAGTTATTCATGATGCGCCGATCAATCTTTTGTTTTCTCGGCGAACGGGAATACCTCTACCGATAACACGAGTCTTTTAGCGTCCGGTCTGCTGCATCGTATTATTATCTTCTTTCTAGCAAAAGGAATTCTTGCAGATTCTTCGTACCTCTTCGAGTGGAATTAAGACAACGATTGTGGTTGATTGATTCTTTTAATCTCTGGCAGAATTGCGGTAACGTCAAGAGATAATGAAAAACTTCTTTTATTATTTTTCATTTGTATTGCTTCATACACCGGAACATACAAGAATAGACTAGAATGTACCAGAATGTAATACCAGAGTCCACTAAAATATATCAGAATATACGAGAATATACTAGAATATACCAGAGCAACGTTTGGATTTACTTATTCGCGACGGCCGAGTTTCGAAGGCTACGCCCCCTCGACCCGTCCGCGCGTCTCGCTCCCCCTAGCGGCCTTAGTTCCCTTCAGTTTCCTCCCGCTTGAGGAGCTCCGACCTAGGACCGCCACGGGGAGCGAGACGCGCGTCCGGGTCGAGGGGGCGTTGCCTTCGAAACTCGGCCGTCGCGAGTAAATGAATCCGAGCGCTGCCCGCAGTTATGCAAACAATAAAAACACGTTATAAGAAATGTTTAGAATGTAATGGAGAAGCGTTTGAGCATCTCCTTCAATAAAGACATTTTTTGAAAATATCTCGAGTATATCTCGAATATATCTTGCCATGACACCCTAATCATTTTTTACGTAGAATGAACAGAAGAATCGATCTGTGTAAAAAAGAATATGCATTTCTATTTAAAGAAATGATGCAATTGTTAATTGCACATGCACTGCTGCATCTAAAAAAAATTTGAACGCCTACAGATGTAGTGCTCTTCGAACCATTTATCTTTCTCCTTTGGCATTTTTTCGTAAATGCAATAATAACGGAGTTATGACTTGAAACAATTGTGTGGACCACCCTATTATACATATGTCCGTTCAATCGATGATGATGATCACGATCTCTGTATATGACACATGTTTCCCAACATGCATTTCACAAAGTAATTTAAGTTGCAAGATTGGGAGAACAATCAAACTGAATCACTTTAAATAACAAGTAAAACGATGATATAAATGAACTAAGATTTTTAGGAATGTTGTGCGACTTGGAGTCTTGTGTTCCCACTTTACTTTCCCCTTCCACGACGCCGCACAGTGGGCCTAAAATGAACTTTCTCGTATTGATATCTAACATATGAAAATTGCATCCCAAATGTCCATAGACCTAGGAAATGAAGAACATAGTACAATTTAATAAATATTAAAGTTGTAATAAGCATTGAAAGTTGGACGTTTTCAGAGGCGTATTTTTCACGAGAAAAATTGCATCTCTTTGATGCGATGCCCTGACGTTGTTATTTAATATTTTCTTTCGCTTTTTTTTTTCAAATTGAAGAGCAGATTTTTACGATAAGAAATCGTATCTTACATTATTAATTAGTTGGCATAATATATTAAAAGTCAATGCTGAAGTAAAAGTAGAAAATTTAAAAAATTCTTTATATTCGGTAAGGGAGATCTTTAAAGTCCCAGGATGTCCCAGGGTCTAACAAATCGGAATATTTTTAGTAGACCTTCCTCTAAATAATCGTGAAAGAATTAATTCCCTAGTCGAACCTATTCTCAAATTATTACTGTTTAAAGCTATCAATGTTCGTATAGCGAGCGGAGTCGAAGCGAAGCGAAACATAATTTATAGACGGGCGACGTGAGGTAGCGACGTAAGAGGAGCGCGCGAAAAGACGAATCGCCCTTAACGACCGTTGTTTATGTCACGTTCGCGGATAGTAACGAATTATTATAAATAGAGGGTTCATGGAGGGAGTCGGCCTTTATTCCCTAACGTTATCGCTACAAGTGTATATATATATTATTATATTATTATTATAATAATTGTAACACTAATGGCAATAATAATAATAATAATAATAATAATAATAATAATAGTAACATTGATGTATTTTTTCTTAACTAATCATTAATGTGTCATCACTACATTGTCTAGTCCAAGTTTCGCATCCATACCTTTTACGAATCAAAAGTTACAAGGCAATGTCACACTTTACCCCAATCCGGCCCACTGTGCGCCGGTCCCCACGCTTACGCTGCGGCCCGGTCACGTGACGCGTTCCAGTAATGACGAAGCGAGGGTAACTGCTTCTCCCCTCAGTTCGTGCTGCCTCCCCTCAGTTCGTGCTGCCTCCCCTCATCTGGCAGTACACTGCGCGTGATAAACTCTCTTATATCAAAAGTAGTCTACTTCGTTTAGAGAAAGAATGGGTTCCGGATAGATGGTTGAAACTGCTCGGCTGTTCCATGCAAAATGCTTTACGACGTACTACTCTGCTACAATGTAGATAAGTTTACAACTTCTACTTAGTGTTTTTTTTCGTGATCCACGGTTGGCAAGTTTAGTCGTGCGGTTACCTATCTCACGAGAGTATCGTACGTACTCGATTTCGTAGACTCCGTTGATAAACAGCTTTGCATACGATATTAATTTATCCTTGCTTGCTTCGATACCGTATGCACGCAACAAGAGAGAATGTTCCTTCAAATAAGATTAACCCACGGAAATATGATTGCGAAGAAAATTCGATTGCACGTAATACGTCGCGTGTAAACAGACATTATTCCGGAGTTCTTTATACTCGCACGAATCCACCATTTTATAGTTATTATAGTACTGCGAACATTTTTTATCACATAATGTCATGCATGGAATGTCGAAAATCCTGTTGACAGAAATAGTTTGTCAACGACGGCAATAGGGTTCTAACTAAAAGAAACAATAAAATTATTATTGTTATACGAAAAATAGAATATTGATTCCGGTTATATATCGTCGAGCAGTTCGAACTAAAACTGCAAATATACACACCGAGGAAACTGGTAAAATGGCGGCTTGTGTGTCGCCGGTAAATGTAAATGCATTGCATTCCGGAAGTATTCGAGCACAGGTGCCCGGTTGAACCGTTCGACATTAACGATATTAGATGCCGGGTGTAACATGAATTATGGAGAGAAATTTATCCCTTTGCTACCATTGAACGACTCTGATGGTTTCAAGTATCGACGCTGCGGAACACGTTATAGCTTATGAACACTAATTACGTCAATCTGGGGCGAATTAACGTCAGAGGTTCACCGAACTACCGTCAAACATGTAACTATCCGGAATCTATAGCAACAAAGAAACATCTTCGCATCTTTATCACAAAACTAGCTTTTTCCCGCGACTTCGCTCGCACAGAAAACGGTTTAATGCCCTCGGAAATTGATATTGTTTCTCCATAGAACCTTTTAACCCCCCATTCACCCCTATAGAGTTTTAATTTTATGTCATGCCGCCATCTTAGATTTCAAAACCCCTTTTCACCCCCTTAGGGGATCAATTTTTTAAAATGCCGAAACAGGTGTTTGATTAATTATATCAAAGAGCATTAAGACCAAGTTTCAAGCAAATCCGACCACGAACAAAATATTCCTCATACAAACGTTGCAACCCCTTTTCACCCCCTCGGGGGTTGAATTTTTTGAAACGCCGAAATAGGTGTTTGATTAATTATATCAAAGAGCATTAAGACCAAGTATGAAGTAAATCTGACCACGAACAAAATATTTCTCATTTAAAAGTCGCAACCCTTTTTCACCCCCTTAGGGGTTGAATTTTTCAAAATGCCGAAATAGGTGTTTGATTTATTATATCAAAGAGCATTAAGACCAAGTATGAAGTAAATCCGACCACGAACAAAATATTGCTCATACAAACGTTGCAACCCCTTTTCACCCCCTTAGGGGTTGAATTTTTCAAAATGCCGAAATAGGTGTTTGAGGGGGTTGAATTTCGAAATATCCTTTCTTATCCCTTGTATAGATCATAAAGGAAAGCTCTGTGCAAAATTTCAGCTTTTTAGGTCCAAGGGTTTAGCGTGGGCGTTGATCGGTGAGTGAGTGAATGAATGAGTCAGGACTGCATTTTTATATATATAGATAAAACAAAAATTTGAGCTTGGAAGTCAAGGTCAAGGACACTTTTCCCGGGAAAATCGAAGATTTCTTTACACCCTGCACTTTATGGAATATCTGAAAAATTCTATGGATCAGAGTTTGACGTGCCACTTGTAGATCTCATTGTCAGTGGCACTCGAAGCGAATGAAAATAAGAAAGAGACCGATAAAATTAGCAAGAGTCCGATAGCTAGTTCCCGGCCGTGTAAAATTCTAAGCAAGTTCTCGTGTCCTGAGAAATTTAATGGCTGCATTACACCCGAGATTCGGAGACGTTAGGACTTTTAAGGGTGTCGAGTGTGCAACGATTTCGGAGCGGGTTCAGGGGTGTGGCGGGATGAGTGTGCAAGGGAGGAAGTTGTAAGCAGTAACTTTCGCGAAGTGCCTTTCAGCGATTAAGAAGAAACTTTCGCGATTTACAGTGAATTTCGCAGGGAGCCGCAGACTTCGACGATCCAATCGAAGATTTACGACTGAAATCGCCATTTGAACTTTATATCTTTTCGAACAACTTCGGAATTGGAAGGGCTTATAAGTATCGGGGCCCTGGCGAACCATTATCGACGCCGGTTCCCTTTACATTTAATTGCGCGGACGATATAGAATTCCGATTTTTCCGAATTAGCCAAATTGTTTCTTGCTAGCCCCCGAATTTTTCATTGTCAGTGCACCATATACCGGTAAGAATTACTGTACGAGCTAGTTAGCCTGCGAAAAGGAATGTATTGTTCCTTTTTTTGTTAATCGTTTGAATTATTTAAAGATAACCTGACCATATTCTTATATTTTCATAATGCTTCATGTTTCATACATTCATTCTTCCCGTAAATGCGTGAGATCCATTTTTTTCTACAAACTAAAACAATTAGAAATTTCGTTTTTCTCTTAATATTCTAAATTATTGAAAAATAACGGATGCTCTCGATGCTTCCATTGTTTTATGCTAAAATTCATACTTGCCATTTCATGCATTTGAGATAAGGTATAACATATTGAATTAGTAAAATATTTACAATAAATTAGCAGAAAACTTTTTAGAGAGAATGGTTACAAAGAAAGATATTTTAACATTAATATACAATATTTATATAATAAATTTGCTGGAAGATTCACTATTCTACACAGTGTGCAGCTAAGGGACATAGCTATTCTACGTCCGTAGCGAAGTTTATTCGCTTTATGTGTTCGTGGAATCTTACTTCTAATTTTACGTTCCATAAACTAACAATACACGTAACGTTTATAGTTTACTGCGTAGCGTGAAGCACACGTGTGTCGCATGTACACGAGATCCCTTGGAATTGGGACAGGCTATAGCTCTTTTTAAGTGAAAATGAGGAAAATAAATGCAAGAAAATGTGGCATGGTTTAATGAGATCTGCATTCCTCTCTCTCTCTCTATGTTTTCGTCTTTTTTCGACTGCGGAAATGCAACCACGTAATTGCAATATTTCTTTCAAGCGAATTCGTAGGCAGTAACTTTTTATCACTGTTTAGTCTATAATAGTTATTTGATTATTTCAGGCAGGAAAAATTAGCAGAGAACACTACCTTTCCTTGTTGAACGATACTTCAACGAAAATACAATTTTTTTGCAAGTGCTTCCATTTCTGACCTTGTGTGATCTTGAAGATCATTATTATCTTAAGAGACAAGATCTTGAAGATTATTATTATTATGCTATTATTTCAATAAGTGTAAAATAAAAGGGTTCAGTGTTAAATTTGATCGTGATGCCCAGTCGGATTTATTTATTCAACCACACTGAGAAAAAAAGTAGTTACTTCAATAACACGCGTGTTATTGTAATTTTTTTACTTCGATGAATATCAATGTATTCTTTTCAATAGTATGAAATTTAGAAGCAAATCGTCATGTATTTGAATTGTCTATCATGAAATGATTGAAAATAGTATTTGATTCAATACCGTATATTATTATTCGTAATATTTCCGTTTTTCCTTCAATCAGATATGTTGTTAAAAAAATTTGAGAAATGTATTGATTTATACTGGAATTGGTTTGAGGCCATATCTTATTTTTTTGAAAACATTGATGGTCAAGCTATTGGCTTATATGATTGGCGGAAATGAGTTTTGCTATTGAAATTCAATAGTATTAAATATTAAAATAAGTTCATCTGATATTGGCACTATTCGATAGTACATCTTATTGAATCAACATATATTTTTTTTGTTTCGACAGGATTTTTTTCTCAGTGCAGGCAATGATCCCATTGTAACCAAGCAATAAATTTCGTGACTGCATAATTGCAGTTCTCGCGGCGCATTTCGACTAGCGGGCTAGCGCGAAACGAGGAAATGCCACGCCGCTAAATATTTAATCTGGTTTTTACGCGTGGTCGCGTATGAATCTATGCGAGAATCACGTTCTTGCGTCCGCGGAGCGTGTAGACGTTGAACGAGGTGTCGCGGTGCAAAAAGTCGGTCCTTCAGCTTTGCCCTAATTTCCGGTCGTGTTCTAGGAAGGACTCGGGTCAGCAGGAATGAAATGAAACTGTATTAGTCGCGCGGCAACCTGGGAATTTGATTGCATTTTTGGATATTTATCGGCGGTCAAGTTCCAACTTGCTAGCGAGCGTTCAATAATGCATGCCGAAGTCTAACAAAGATGAATGTTAGGCCTTCCTTTTTCGATGAAATAAAATTTGATTCGTTTGTAATCAATATTTAAGACATTTTTGGGAATAAATACACTTTTTGATCGCAGTGACTGCAAAGAAAATGATACGTTATGTAGATAAAACAATGGCATTACATATTTTTTAGTACATAATACATATTACTGCTTATGTCAAAACGAGTTCAACGGCCTGGTATATGCACTATGCGCTTGACGCGATCTTGAGAGTAAGGTCTCAGCAGTAAGGCAGGCTTGAGTCGTTGATGTTGGTCAAGATATTGATCTCTCGTAAGAAATATCGACAACTGAATATAATACTTACTGTTAAGGTCATGTCAAGGTCATAGCATACTAGGCCGTTGAAATCGCCTCGACCTAAGCAGGTCTACTTATATAACAACAGCTCAATATTTCACAATGACCTCCGATCTAACTTAATCAGAAATTGTCAAATCAGGGCAACAAACTAATCTAGTTGAGCGACTCCAGCGTCCATTTTGCGACTGCATTATAATAATTGCGACTCGATTAATCGATGAAATTGAATTACTACGGTAAATTTGAAATATGGTTGCTTTTACGTTTGCACGCGGATTGAATATTAGATCGAGAATCTGGATTGTTCGGACGATCGATTGTTAACAATTGTAAACGCAATTATATACGAGGAGCGAAGTCTACAATATATCAATCCTCGTTCCGTTTTAAATTCTCCGCAATTGTGTGTTTTACTTCGGCCGTACACGCCACCATACGTTATCACAGTGCCAGATAATCAGCATCGAGATTAATTTTCGGAAAATTCGAACACAGTCTCCACGCTTGTCGCTAACAGCTGTCCGAGTTTAGTATGGCCGAACACATGGACTTCGGTTTTGGCACCGCACCGCCAAATTCCCAGCGGTGGAACGCAATGAATACGATTAATTAATGATGCAATGACACAGGAGGTACGGACGCTCGTAGTTTCTGCGTTTCTATATCCCGCTGGACCGCGTACGCGAACAGTTCTCGGTCAACCATTGATTGTTGCCCAACTTGTCAGATTTGTTTGTTTCACATTTCACAATGAAAAATTCCGGTTATTCGAAATCGTACATTTTCCACGGTGGTTATCGCGTCTTTCATGATACAATCTCTTTCAATCTTTTTTTTTTTTAGATTATTAGAATTACAAGCATTTTTAGTTTCTGGGATTTCGAGGGCGAATCACACTCGACAAAGGAGTACAAACGGTTAATAATTGCAATTACCCTAACTCACATTTCACCAATCCTCCACAGATCTTTTTGTTGGGGTGGACCGCGGAAGAATTCCATAGTGTGCGAATTAGCTTTTCGAATTAGCCTTCCTAATCAGGTAACGATGATACACCGCTTGATTGGACGTTTCTTGCAGCAACACGCCAAACAGGACTTTGTATTCTCACGATCGCGTCGCACGATCACGGACCACAATGTGTCATGGGAATTCGTTACCAGGATATTGATTTCGGTTCCGGCAGCGATCCTGATCGAGTGCCGGGGCCGGGTTTCCACTGTGGCCTACGCGAACGTGACTTCACCCGAAATAGGAGATCATGATTCGGATAAATTCATTGCTAAATATTCAGCGATCGCTGATACAAATAGTAGCGGCATGTGTGTCACCGGAATGCTTTGAATAATTCAGTAGGCACGCCAGGTATTTCCCCGCTTTCCTTGTTCGTGTCGAAGTGTCCGGCGAAGCTTCGTTCCTAAGCGAGAAAATAGTTCGCGTTTTATGTCGGATTTCCATACATTTGTTACGTTTTCGGAAACGAGACCATGAGATTAATATTCACTTTTCACGGGAACATCATCGTTGCGGATCGTCATGCAAAATAAGAATTGTCTTAACTGATGTACGAAGACACTTCTGACCACATACGACAGTCATAACATAATTACATTCAGTTAAATTCTTACGTCAATCAATTCTTTTTTAGGGTAAACTTTACTTTACCGGACTCAAAATTTGTGCCTTACTCCTATAAATTATGATGGATTTGGTATGTAATCCAGTAGATTTGTACCCGGGGCGGCTGCAGATCGAAGTTTCGATCCTGTAAGATCAATGGTTCAGGAGTTATGCTTTAAATAATTACACTACAATTAGTGTTATTGACGCACTGGTTCGATCACTTGGAAAAATATAGCAAATATGCAAAAATTACATGAAATTTAATTCGACGTTTCGGTCTAGGTTTAGACCATTTTCAAGAATAAACAAATTTCCGTATTGCGTCTGTAAGAATATTAAGCAAAAATATATTTTAAATGGTTTAGTGAAACTATTTTCCTAAGCAGGAATAGAAATGTGTAACACTTACATGCTTTAAATAATTACATTACGTTTAATCACGTTAAACTTACTTGATTCAGAATTTCATTAAAACATAACGAAATACCTATGAAAAGCGTGTAATAAATTAATCTGTACACCTATCGAAAATATTAACAAACAATGAATTTATATTCGATCTGTACATTTCGTTAGCACAACATTAACAAACTATGCTATTTGAACATGAAAACTATGTTATTTATTATTAAATTAGCAATGGATCGGGATAATTTTGCCCGCGATGGCTGGCGCCATCTACAGTTGGTGAAGAAAACGAGAAGAACCTTGCCGATGTTGCGTCGTAAATACAGCTATCTGTAGAAAGTTGATGTTATAACAAAAACTTCTACAAACATTAATGTTATATAACAAAATAATTATTGTACCGACCTTGATTATTACAGAATGTTCACATAATACTGTCTAGATAAATTTTTAGTCTCTCATTTCTCTCAGTGGTAGAAAGAATAATTTTCCAATATTAATTGAAATGTCTTTACTGCAAAATATGTATGTATGTACATACAAAGAGAATACAGTGGTTCTCTATCGTGTATTTACTTCTTACGTTCCGATACGGTAATGAAAATTCATGCTCTCCAACATCATAATGTAGTAAGCCGGACTGTATATCTCGTCTGATGTTCCGTGTAATTTTCTTCGATTCTCCGCAGAGTTCTAACTCTTGCAAACTTACGTTTCACATATTTTTTCCCGCCGTTGGAACTTTTAGAAAAGCATTGCCTGTTTGCTGCAATTTCATACCACATCTTTCTCGCGTCCCACGGGAGTTAGAATCCGCTTGATCCCGAGCATGCAATGTTTTGCGGATTCAACTGTTAGGGCAAACAAGACCGAACAACATGCTAGTTTCGCATGGACAGAAAAAGAACTGTTAGTAATTATTTCATATTTTTTATTTATTTCAAATTCCGCAAAGTTTCAGCTTTCATTTGAAATAAATTTCATCGCTCTATCTCATTTCTAGCGAAAGTTCTTTGATTTTGACACAGAATTCATCGGCTTTACCCACTATGCGGCGTTGGTCAGCAGTGGAGTGGTTAGGCACCAGACAACTATCGCGACTTTACTGTATTATTATGGGACAAATTAAATTCATCAACTGCTACTATTATTATGGGACAGAGGCAGTGCACAAATAATGATTTTTTGAAAGAAAAAATGGTTACGTTGATTCAAATTCGCAGTTTCGGCGTCGCCATAAAATAGTGGAACGATTCCAGCGATCCTATCGGTCGACGAAAGACGAAAGTATAAAAACACTTGTGCCAGCAGAAGTTGATTTTCGTTTGACGGTGCGTGTCGGGTGGCAGGAAAAACTTGTCTGGGTACGGGCACGGAGATTGTAATAAACGGGCGCAACGTAGTTGCGTATTGCTTGTTCTGGTACTTGTTCGAACAACTGTAGATTGGATCGACACGCTTCACTCAGCATGAAATGCAAACGGGAGAATATAAAACAACGGTCAGATGCGATATGTTTCGAGCGATGAAAAAAAATCGAAAGGGAAAATACGAGCCGTGCCGCGCGCGAGGCAACTGCCGGTTGTAAAAAGCATTGCTTCGAAGATTTGAATGCCGGATCGAGTTTGAAGTGATTGCTTTATGGCGAGATGCTCCGTCCGCGGAAGTCAGAGAAATACATGGGTACATATCGCTCCTGGAAATACGAGATTGCGTTGTTTAGAAACGACAATGAAACGATCGTTCTTAATCGCTTTTAGGACTACAGTTTAAGATGGGGTCTCTAATCTAAATCTAAATGATTTCTATTAGTGAGCGGGTCGTTTATACCCAGCAAACCTGCGAAATGCAGGTTTATTAAATTTAATATTATTGAGGGGAGTAATATTGAATTATTATGAGAATGATTAATTCTATGGAAAATTTAATATTATTGAGGAGCAATATTGAATTATTATGAAAATAATTAATTTCATAGAAAATTTAATATTATTGAGGAGTACTGAATTTTATTATGAAAATAATTAATTCTACAGAAAACTTAATATTTTATTCATTTTGCATTTTGAGATGGGGCGATTTAGGGCGATATGGAAGCTAAAATATTTGCTTGCATAAGAGCGCTCTGTAAATGGGTTCGCGCACGAGGAGTGTCTCGATCTATTGCAGTATAAGTCTAAATCTCACGTTTTGTTTGCTCGAGACCGAACAGAATTAGTGCTAGTCACCAGTACACTTAACGCCAACGCTATGGATCTTCATGCATTCGTAAAAGTGTCGAAGAAAAGTGTAAGAATAAAATTTGCATAAACATCCACGGTCTACTAATGATGATCGAACAGGCAGCGACGTGCGACAAAATAGATCCTCGACAACGTTACGTGAGATAGGAGCAGTTCCGAAAAAATACGGTTTGTATACAAAGAAAAAAGTTCTGAGCAGCAACGGCGAGATAAGACCTTGCTGTGAAACGCTATCTCGCATATCACCGGTAATTTACGGGATAAGTAAACCGTGGCGAGGCGACGGGAAGGGAGGATAGAGGAACAGCGAGCCAGAAATATAGTAGCGCCCGCGAAAATATAGGAAGTGTCCTGGGGATACGACGCGAACTTGGATTCGAAGAGGGTTTGGAGCCGACGAGAAGTCTTATCGAAGTGGTTCGCAAGGGGATGGAAAGAGTTGCCGCCTCGTGAAAGGATTGTCGCGTTGAGAACGTACATATGCAAGGAAGCTCACTTGCCGCGCAGATATTTGATACACACGCGTTTCGAGCACAGCCGCTGATATTTGAATATTCCGATAAACATTCTACCACCTCCTTTGACGGTTATACACGAATTTTAGCACCGTTCGAGAGAGGTCTATCGTTCGTTCAGCGTCTTCCGGAGAACTGGCGATTCATATTATCTAGACTGCGGATTTTTATGCAAAATCTAAATAAAAACAGGAGGCAAACACTTCATAATTTTAGTAAGCTGCAACTGCTACATTGATATATTCTTCAATTCTTTTAATATTATATTGGTTTTGGGGCACTTTTGACCTCCTTATCCGGCTATAAACTTTCTAAAATATATTCGAGAGAAGTCGTTGTAGAATTGCATTGCGTTTAATTGTTTCAAAGATACTGCGAAAGTGAGAATATTATTCATTCAGATTTAGATGAACCTCTGGCTTGTAACTTATTTTGCTCGACTAACGTCAGCAATGAAACGGGAAAAAGTGAAATTCGCAATCTTTTGATCTCACAGCTACGAAAGAACGCCTTTAAAAAGGAATGGGAGGAAAATTAGCGGTTACCGCTGCCATCCTAATAACCCCGCCGAGCATTCTAAAAATGAAACGTAAATTGCAGCACTTTAGTGAATCATCCGGTACATTTTTCGGACCTGGCGGAAAGATACGGCGAAAAAAAACTGGTACATTTGCATGCTCTATTCATAATGAATATTCATTCTAATCTGCATGGCTCCGTGTAGCAGCCACATTATCCCGACAGGCTTTTGCAGGTCTTTTGATTTTGACACTTTCTTTTAAAAAGAATACGAAATTACGAGCCCGACAGGATGAAACAGTTCGTGAATCCTATGAAATTCTATTAGGGCTGATAAAATCGTGGAGGTTATCGATTCTTATTGTTCTTGCAATGCTCATCCGCCATTCAGGCTTTGGTGTCGACGATATTATTTGCTTTCCGCCAGAAACACGTTTCAATATTTATGCCGTGATTAAATTTTTTTCAGCGCAAACTTATCCAATGAATTTTACGAGTCGACAGACGAAAAAAAGGACGTAAACTTCCACAGACATTTTAAGCGACTTCTCGAACATGAAAAACTCTTGCCAAATTATTTCTCGATAAACTCGATGCTTACCATAACAGCCCCCTTCGATTGAAATTTGTCCGCAACTTTTTTACGGCTAACATAAATCATTTGTTTCCCGATCGATCGACGACCGACCAAGGTCTATTCATAGTGATCTCATGATTTCAATGAAAGATAATGTTACGATCAGTCTCTATTCCGATAATTTGGTTTTACAGTCTTCATAGAGTTAGTAGAAAAGATATTTTTTTTGAAGTTGGTTTATTTAACTAGGGTATGTTTATGTAACTAGGGTAAACTGTACAACGATTGGCAACCTAAGCCAAAATCGTCGTAAAAATGTGTTTATCTTCTTTTGAAATGTTTAAACAAGCTTAACATGCTATTATTAGAAGCTAATAGAGATTTTTCAGCAAAATCAAACAGTTTTACGAGTCATAAATCTTTTATTATAAAATATATTCAGTTGAATAACAATCGTAAGACAAATAGTGCAGTCATTGGTCACATTTGGTACAGTTATTGACACAACATGTATCAGTTATTGGCACTGAAGAACCGAACAGGAATTATTAACTTAATAAAGAAAAATAATGAAAATAGTTTGCACCGCATGTAGGCTTAAATTCTGCATAATGTTTAATTTACGTGTGAACTATTATCATCAGCTTATTAGGGATTCAATGATTGTTTCGTAAGCTTTAAATGGTTTGAGGATATTGTGACTGCAACATCTATGAAAATTATAAATGCACGAATGGCATAATTTTATAATAACAACCGTAGTATTAACAGAGATGAATTTTCATTTAAATCCGACTTTCGCATTCGTCTCTCTCTCTCTCCCTCTCTCTACATATTTATACCCAAATGGAATGCTATCCGATAAAAACCTTCGAGAGGATGCTTGAAATAATTTCGCCGAATAAACAACAGTTTCCCCTGTCAAGTTGAACTACAAATCATTGATTCTGTCGAAGAGGGATTAACAAAAAAAAATCGCGTCCGGACGAGTGGGGTCTCGCCTGTGGTACTACAAACCGAACAAGAGTTTTCACATTTTTCAACGGATTGAACCGCTTTAATCCGACCTGCGGGAAACGAAAAGGTATATGTTAGGTCGAGAAAAGGACGTCGGACATGCTGCGCTAACGGGGGAAAAGGAAAGATGTTTATTGTATAGCACGGACGAGCAGTAACCGTCTGTGATAAATACTTGAGGAAAAAACGTGGAGAGTAAAAAGTACGAAAGATAAGTACAAGTACCACCGACACCTTTAATTTATTTATTTTAGATCGGCAACGTGTCCGAGTCCAGGTTTTTACACGTGATTCGAACGACTGAATGTAGATAAACTGTGATATTGTTAAAAATAATACCACTTTTTATTATTAGAAACCAGTAGAGCTATACATATACGCGGAAGCTACGAGAACGGTTTTATATCTGAAGTGTCAGAAGACGAGAAAATGGATTACAAAGTTGTCCATTTTAAGCGACAGAAGACTCGAGTTCACCGTCTTTATTAGCCAGCCACAACTTCGTTAGGATGCTGGTTCAGCTGGTTTAAAGTTTATTTAGTAATTAAACTTTATTCACTGATCGTTTTCCCGACGCAGGCCGCCTCTCGGCGACATCGCACAACATTCGGCGAAATTCAGAGTTAAAATGCAAAAACCGCGCGGAACTTCGGACTTTCATAACTCCGGCTTCAAGTTTCGGACACGTTGTCATCGGACTCTCACGCTCGGCGAACTGTCCTGACGACGCGACGGTTTCTGTGGTAAACAATTTGTTCACTAAACATTCAATTGTTTCTAACATAAAAGAACGTTCAGGTAATACGAATTCTTTAGACGAATTATCACCGTTCGTTTTAAACATGTTATGTCTCGTAAAGTGTGTACGAAACAAGATTACACGATTTCGATTTGTTGTTTACTGACTGTTCAACCCTTCGCACTCCAGGGTGGGTATGCTGCAATAAAACAAAATATTTATTCCTTGGCTTCATTAACGGACAAAACAAGTGCAAGTTTGTAGATCTTCAACAAAATGAAGCGACAGTAGATTTAAGGATGTTCTGAAGGTACAATGGGAGACAAGAGTACAAGAAATTTGAAGTCCATCAATACATGGCAATGAAAGCCGTTCATGAGTATATTTTGCATTAAACTTTTGCGAATACTGTACCCTCTGTAGCTACATTCAGTGGTCTAGTTTGTAATAGTTTATAATATTTTTGCTCTGTAACTGTTTAGTGAATCCTTATAAATTTTGAACATAATTAATTACATAATTTTTACTATATATAAAAAAAAACTGGAGTTTCTAATTGCGTTTTTTCAAGGTTTAAATAGGATTTGAAGTGGAATTTTATGAATTCTCCATAAGAAGACGTGTTAAAATGTGCAAACTTTAAGTTCCTATAATTCTTAAAACGGTGCAGTGAATCGAACCCAAACTTTGGTAATTGCATTAATTTAGTAAGGATTATATCTTGTCAAATTTTCAAAAATTTTGTTGCGTTTTTATATACCTCCAGAACATCCTTAAAGTTCGTATTTCAAATGTCGCATTATCGGCGACAACCGAGTGCAAAGGGTTGATAATAATTGGCGGACTACAGCGGAGATTCAGAATTCAGTTCGCGCTATGCAGTTCATCAGTGATCCTCGGTATTTTTATCTTTCATTATTATGGTCCACGTGAAACAGAAAATAAGTACTGGTTATGATCAGCGTTTAATGTGACCCCAGTACATGTTTGCGACACTTGCGTTTTTAAACGGACAGGTATATTTACCACGTTTTTATTTTCCGTATAACACGTCGCGTCGCGTCGTTTATGGGACACGTGCGCGTGCAATTCTAAGAACGTGTTTCTCAAATGTTACATTTGGAGAAAATGCAATGAAACAAGAAACGATTTCCTACCTACCCAGTGGAAAGAACACCCTCTTAATTCTTGAGGTATGCAAGAAATTGCGGAGCCCGGAGTGCTTAATAAAATTACGAACTATAAATTGCGCCCGGCATCTAAAAGGCAATATCTCATTCACCGGCGAACCACGAAGCAAGAAAGGAGAGTGCAGAATGACCGCTAATCTTCCTCCATTACCATGAAACCGCCATTCGCGGGCTAACTGAATCAGGAATTTGATGGTACTCAGGGCCATTTTTGTTTTGCTCGGGCCACTCGCCGTGAACATTATGTAGCAAGGACGAGAGAACGGTGTGGACAGATGGCCGAGCAGTAAAAGAGATTCTTTCGGTGTGGCATATTAAACGTGCAATTTACAGTAATTTTTTCGCAAACGGAACTGTGTCCGCGCTGAACGATTCTAAACGATGAAGAGGAAGAGAGTGGATTCCGCGCGTGCGGAGGTGAACATAGACGGAACGAGAGAAGCATAGAAACCGACCGTTAGTCACGCGGATTTTAACGGTATACGATTGCGCGAAATTGATCTTGAAATTGGTCATCAGAGAAGTCTCTTAGCCGGATCGCGAAAATTGCTGGGAGCACCGGCTAAAGCGCGGGGGGAACAAATTACCCCCAGGAATTGAAAAGCTATTCGCGACCATGACGAAAAATGGCGATGATTGGGTAACAAGCGAATGCGAATACAAAATTGAATATATTCGAAATAGATCGTGCTGCATCTTGGTACACATCATTATGTACTTACACTAGTGGAATTAATTCTGAATACTTTGAAATATTTACTTGCATTCATTCAGATTATTTAGTGTATAATCATTTATATTTTATATTCTAATCATTGTTTCCTAATTTTAGGGCGTCGCTTATATGAAAGATCAGCTATACTTTTAATATACGATAAAACTTACAATTTCAACACGTTTCGAGGTGTTCAAAGTTTATTTAGTCGTTATTCACACTTCTAAAAACTTTACTGAAGTTCCTGACTGAAACAATAATGAAACTGTTTGTGTAAAGACCGTCAAGGCCTTCCTGATTGGTTGTTACAACGAGCCCACGCATCCTGTGATTGGCAATTTCACATCGTGCGACGTGTCGCGTTGCCGGTCTTAAATACAAAAATAACAACACAGTTTAGATTGTTTTAAATAAAAATTTTAAAACATCGACGAACCAAATCGTGTTAAAATATCAAGTATAAACATTATAACACATTGACGAACCAAATCATGTGAAAATATCAAGTATAAACATTATACAGGGTGTCTCACCCGATTTTGACATCTTGATTTTCCCGCTATTGTTACTCGTACCAAAAAATGTTAAAAACCATTATTAAAAGCACTGTTATATTCGTTTCAACCTGTTAAACATATTACGAAGGAAAATAAATTATTATTTCACTTGAAATCACTTTCACTGATCGCTTAATCGACGAAATATCTCGAGTACCAATGTTTCGGTACTCCGGTCGCCGGAGAAACATGTAGATTCATCTCCAACAAACGAAAAGTCATGGAAGAGAGAGAGAGAGAGAGCGGGACATCGCGGAATACTAAATGTACCGTTCTCCAGCACGCGTCTGCTAAAATCGTCGGAACGATTCTGGCTAGGAAAATGGCACCAGACACACGAACAGGTTGCGCGATGGTGGCCAGCTGAGCGTGTTCTTCCGGTTTGTGTACCGGCAAGACACGCGACAAACTCGACGACTCCTCAGTGACGATCCTGTCGCCAGTCATGAATAATGTTCTGTATCCGGCAAATGTTAGAGACGGTTCGCGGACGCGTTCAAAGACGCTGAAACACCAAGTGGAACGCTTTCGCGGCGACAAACGGCGTCCGGAGAACGGTGTTCCGTCAAACTTGCGAAATTCTGTTAAGCACAGACGTGTACGGAAAACGGATTTAATGCGCTGTTAATGCTCGCGTTCGATTTCGCGATGTATACAACGTACGAAACGGTTCGAGTGATAGCGGGGGTCATGTTTAGAACAATTAGTGTTCACGCGTGAAAAGAATTCCTCTCCGGACTAATTGCGGCTTTCTTTGCAGTTTCCGAGTGCAGTGTACATTTAGGCATCGTTAACGGTGCAGCGTATCGTTACTAGTGATCAAATATATGCTCCTCTGAAAGAATTTTCCTGTGGAATTTGTAATGGCTGAATTCAGTCGGTTACTGACCGAACAACGCCGCTTGGCGAATATTAGCGCGATGCATAAAAGGAAGAAATGATTGTGAAAACGATTAAATTGTAATTATCGTTCGGAAGCAAGAATATCGGCATTGTGTATGCGAATATAATTATGCTGAATTCATTTAATTCGATAAATTATTCCGTGACGGACATTTATAGAGTTTGCTCGAAACTGTAATACCTGTGCAGTCTTCCGATTAAATTCGACCGAAGTTCAAATCAAATTAAAGGAAACCATTAAAACGTAATTCAATTTTCATTTGCATCGACTACTGAAAATAGTTCATCGGTTTATAAAGTACGGCATCCTGTTTCAACTTTCATCGAAGCGAATAATATGTATATGTACGCATGTATATACACTTCCGGTAGCCGGATAAAATAATGTTCGGAACAAAATTCTTTTAGTTGGCTACAGAATGCAATGGAGAAAACTTTCATCAAACTTTCAGCACTTTCATAATTATGGGCATATACAGTTACTCGAATTAATATTTGGACGCTCTGAAAAAGACGATAACTTTTTCAATATTGTACTATACGATTTGAAGGATAGTGGATGTGAAAAGAAATTTTTTCAGAAATTGCAATTGCTCGGAATTGTAGAAAAAACACTAAAAGTTGCATTTTTCAAGTTTTTTATGTGGTCGGTAAGTCCTACCGTCGGTAAGTCACGTTGACGAAGAACACGGAAAGTGCTCATGTTTCCTGTGAAATTCATCTCCAAATAATTTTGAATGCATTGGCAGGATATTCTAGACATGCACTGCATCACTCCCGTATTAGGAAGAAATAAATAACACGTCTACGCTGTTACACAGACGTGATGAATGATTTGATGGATCGACGACAGTTGTGAATAATACCTAGAAACTGGCGAGTACCGCTTCCTGTTCTCGCGAAACGAATGTCGCAGTTTATTACAGCGAAATTTCGGCTGTCATGGAATATTCTGACTCGTGAAAGAGTTGTTCTGTACAGCAGATAATTAGACGTTTACGACAAAAATGAGTAGGTGTAATTGGAGACGGTGAAAACATTAGATTAATTTAAGAATATTGTTAAGAAGGAAAATAGAGTTTTAGTTCACTTCCGTTTGTTGAAATTCTAATGAAAATATGAATATACTTATTATATTATGTTATTTAATCCTTTCTCATCAGTGGACGAAATATCCTGTCACGCAATATGGTTTATCATGTGCTTCAAAGTAAGACACTTGTAACTCAATATCTTTGTAGATACATGTTATGAATAAATAACATATTCAAAATAGCAATCAAAATTTAACCAGTATAATCATTTAATATTGCTGTAATTCTATGCATTAAATAGTAATAGTTAGTAACTGCAATTAGAAACCGTAAAAAGATTGGAAGAGAATTTAAGAACACATTATTTTCAACATATGAAAATTATTAATGCAAGGAATAAATTGTCATTTAGCTCGCGTCTTCCAATAAATACTCGAAATATCTATTTTCCATAAAGATCTCCAGCCTAGTTATTAACCGAATCACTTGAAATGATTTTTATTATTTTATTGTGAATCGAATTTTCATTATTTATCAGACTAATCCGGTACTGGCAGAGAGAGGGCAACTTTCTCCCCCCATCTGGCGACTTTGAACTACTCCGACGAAAAGAATGAAAGAAATCTGCAGGGCAGTTCTCCGAAGTACGCTCAATATTTGCCAATTACGTGGAATAATACGATCAAAGGGGGAAATTAAAAAATTAATTAGGGCGGTGGTCTGTGTGAAACGGGAAGTTCGAATAAAAAGCGCGCGTCGTTTGAACTGCAGCGTGCCGCGCCGCGCCGGCGAGCGGTATCTTTTTTAACGAGGCGAGCCACTCGAATATACGAAACGAGAATCTCCGCAGACGCGTTAAAGTATCCTTAATTAGCGTTCGCTAATTACCTGGCCGGCATGCATGTAGCGATCTATTTATACTTGCGGATAATAATGTTGCGTCAGAAGCAACGGGCTATGAGCCAAGAGAGAGAGAGGGAGAGAGAGAAAGATGTCGGGATATCCCGTTACTTCTGACTGGCTCCTTTAACGAAAATCCCCGGTCGAATGCACTTTATCGTTGCATAATATTCGCGAATGGCGCGCGGCTTGGCCAAAGAACGCGCGCGCACGGTCTACATTAATTTGATTAGTAATGGCAACAATAACCGTAATACGTAGCTGAAGGGAGATAACTGTAATTACGGCGGATAGCGCGCGCGCGCGGAGGGGCTGTTTCCCTTAATCACTTTCTTGCGCCGACCTCGAAGCTCTCTAATTTCGCAGACAGCTCGTTGGAAAGATTGTTATCCGACGCTATTATTTACATAGGCGAACGTACCCGCAGTTTGCTCGTCGAATGCGAAACGGTCCAACGATCAGATGAAGATGCTGCATAGACTATTCATAGTGTTCGCTGTATTAACCCCTTGCCCCCCTAACTGCTCCACATGAATACCCGCGACCAAACCGTGTACTGTAAAAAAGGGAATGTTTTTAAGGGACAACAAAACATTGGGAATTCTGAGAAAACAAATTTTCGACGCGTAATTTCCAACTCTGGGACAAAATCTTTCGACGTGCGTGGCACGTCATTCCAACGCAATATACAAATGAAAGAGTCCTATCCAAGAGTCATTTGGATGTACACTGCCACAAAAGTACGGGGTCATTCCATGCTAAATCGATCACTTTTTGCAGGCGCCATAGTCGATTTTGTTCTAAACGAAATACGTTGTAGTCCATGTGAAATTGGAAGGGGTTTAAGTCATCATTTTGCCGGTTACGAATTGTTTTAGAAATGACAGGCCTTCGAAATTTGCAGGTTTTGCCCATTTTGGCGAAAAGGGCCCCCCTAATTTCACATGGATTATTCAATTTAAATATCCAATTTAAAACAAAATCGACGATGGTGCCTGTAAAAAGTAGTCGATTTGGCATGGAATGACTCTATGTGGACTTAATCCCGATGACCTAAACATATCAGTCACGAAACCATTAATACGAAGCACAAGAAATAGCAAAATGGTAATCGTTACCAACTTCCTCAGATTTCTTCAAATTTTTAACGATTTTTATTGGAACATACCGCGGCGAGTGTATAAGTAAGGAAATGTGAAGTCAATTCACTTTAGTGTAGTGACACAAATTAAAATTTGTATCGATCGCCATAAAATCTAAATCGATTCCCATGAAAAACATCCAACAAAGATTCGGTTGGATTCGCGAATATATAGTGAAAAATTTGAATATTGAAAATCTTGGCTGTTCTCCAAGAAAATAGATACATTTCGTCGCACCGTGCGCCATGACGACGACATCGTCTTCGCGCCTGTTAACCAGGGAACGTCGTCGTTTTGTCTCGTTCTCTTCTCGTTTTCACGGCGTGGCAGACGTGTGTCAACGAGCCGATACGTGTGCCATTTCCCATGTTGCTTTTTCGCGCGACTACCTTCGCGAGGAATTCACAGACTTGCGTGTCCTCGGCCAGAAAACGGTGTGACGACTGACGCGACCGAGCTGGGGATGATTACGGAGTCGTTCGCACGAGAAATGCTGAACGTTTCGCCAATAGTACAGTTGTCCCCTGTGATGTAAAATGTCAGCTTTCTGAAATATTCATTTTACCCGCCGACATAAGAAAAGCTTCCGGCTAGAAGCCAGCTCTTTTTATTGATATGAAGAATGATAATATTTATTGACGAGTCTAAACGAACACTTTTGTAAATTATATACAGAAATTCTATACAAATTATCCTCATTAACAATTTACCTACGGGAAGCCTGTCAATAGGATTTTCAATGATTGTGCTGCAAGAAATTTTATTTTACATTGCAATCTCAAATGAAACTATTAGATGACGTTATTGAGAGTGACTCAATATATATTTATAAATATTTATATTACAGATATATATATATATATTTTATTTAAATATAAATGCATGATAATTAAATATATATTATTTAAATATAAATGCATGATAATTAAATATATATATCAAATATATAGATAATAAATAATTTAGATATTAATAGATTTATATGTTTATATTTGTATGTATACTAATAGGTAATTATGATTATTCTAAATCTTATTAAAGAAGATAATAACTAGTTTAACTCTAGGGTTTATCCATAAATGTATTCATAGTACAATAAATGTTGATTTTATATTAAAATATTTAGTATAACTTCAAACTATTATTGTTCTATAGTTCGCAATGAAAATTACTGTTCCTATTGAAGGTTCCACTAAAAAATGTTTAGTCATGTACCATAGATTTTTCAAAATTATGCAATAATTACCGGTCGGTAATGTATTAAATTATACAGGTAGTATAAACTAAATAGCAGGAATGGATGAACGGATAGATGTTTATTTAACGAGTCAATATTAAGCGAAACAAGACGCGGGAACTTTAGTTCTAGTACAGTACGACTAAAACTTCATTTTCAAGAGAATATACATAGTAAACTGCAAGTACAATCATTGGTTGTCTGTAATTCATACTTACAAACTGGTATTCTGCAATTTCACAAAACTTTTCAAGACTATCGACAACGCCGCATGAAATTAGCAAACTTATGGTCGGATTTACCCGCTGCGTGGAACTTTGTGAAGTATTATTATCTTACTGTTCTCATAATTATAAGAAAATTTATTTTGCTCTTGCAACTCCTGTTACGAATTTTCCGAAATTTATAGCAGGTCGTTAATAAATTAGAAGACTTGCATAAATTGGCGAGTTTGCGTGAATATAATTAATTTTTAAATGAAAATCCAGCTACATTGAATTCTTTCTCTCGGGAATGAAACAATAAACTATTCTTAACAAAATGTGCCAGAAGTTACATACAGTGAGAGTCAAAAGTGAGTACATACACCTCGAGAACACGGCATTTATTTAACAATTAATTAGATATATGTTACATTAATAGAAAAGTTATTTGAAAAACATAAAGTGTAGATTGATGGCAATTAAGTGTCGAGAAGGTAATTCAATCTAATAAATAATATTTTAGATACAACTTAAAATAGTTGAGGATCTGTAAAAATATGAATCAAAAGATTCATCAATCAATCATATGAACATTACACACACAACAAAGGTTGAATGAGTGTCGTTTTAAAATGACGTTTATCACGATTTTGTGTTGACAAATATTTGAATAACAAGTTATAGTTTACAATCGAAATAGACTATAGTTCGTAGAGAAGAATGTTGCCACCGATGAAAGAAATGTGCACGAGTTTCGTGAAACTCAGTCGACTGGTTCAGCGCGGTACTACAGTGTTCAATGGAATAACCGAACAATGACGGAAAAAAGCGTTGCTGCAATATAATTTATGGTTACGTTATCATCTACGATATCACGGTCACGAGCGCGCTCTACATGTGTGCGTGAAAAATGGTATACTTCGGGGATTTGCTTGCCATTATGGAGGAACGTGACTTTGATAGAGACACCATCGATACAGACTCCCTGGAGTTCGAGGTAATTAAATATCTCTGAGGCTTGAAACAAAATGAAATGGGAACTGTATTGTTTATAAAACTCGAAAATGATATGAAATTTTAATAGAAAATTTCCTACAAAAATAATATTCATATTCTTTATATACATTTATGGTATTCATCAATTAACCAAATTGAATGCAGCTTTTATCTTAGTTTGAATTTATTGAAATTATTATATAGGGGAAACACATAAAATGAAACCATTCGGAAGACAACAAAATTTCACGACCTTCCCCTCTTCATGAAATTACTCGAGTAAACAATTTATATTAATGTTTATATCAAAACATAAATCTTCTGACGAGAAATCCAAATGAGCCTTTTTGCATTATTTGATTCGGTCAGGGGATGTTCCTCATTTCAGCTCAGTTTTGACATACTTTTATCGTGATGAATTCTTTTCGTATGATTGCAGGCTATACAATTGTCGGCGTACCCGAAGAAACTAGATCTTAGTAATGGAGGTCTCTCAAGAATTCCTGAAAGTGCTATAGCATTCCCCGCTATAGAAGAACTGGTATTAAGCCAAAATCAACTGACAAATGCCAACAACAATTTGGAACTCTTACACCGGTACGCATATTGTTTGAAATGAAATTTCAATTACAATGTTTACAGTAAGAACATGATTTTTATGTTAACAGATTTCCCAAGCTTCACATTCTTCATCTGGAGAGCAACGAGCTGAAGAAAATTCCGCGGGAATTACTGGAGCTCAGGGGGCTGACTTACCTCAATGTCTCCGACAACAAAATCGAGAAGCTTCCGGCTGACATAAGCCAGCTTATCAAGTATGTAAAGTCGATTTTATCAGATTGCGTTCCTTGTAACGTTCCACGAATTGCGAAACAATGTTCCAAACAAATTTTATGAAAAAAAATTAAACCGACTTCGAAAAAACGCACTAAAAAGTATAAAATAATTTCCATTTAATTTATGTGACTACACACGAACTTAAATACAATACAATCTTTTCGGAGGCGGCGCAAAATTGAACATTTTCGACACTGGAAATTACGAAAATCCATAAATTCTTCTACATATGCTTTCACATATTAATGTATCTTCTCTTCCCACCTACTGATGTCCAAGCCCACCATATTCCAATGAAATCATAATCAGCAACATCTGTGATCTGGAAAATTTTTAATTTTTGCGCCGCCTCCGAAAAGATTGTATTGTATTTAAGTTCGTGTGTATTCACACGAATTAAATGGAAATTATTTTATACTTTTTAGTGCGTTTTTTCGAAGTCGGTTTAATTTGTTTTATAAAATTTTTTTATTTCTCACTTTTTATCTTCGTCAGCCGTCACATTCCAAATCGTAATTTATAAATATCTGAAAGCCGCAATCGATAACGGTAACGACGTCGCGTCGTTACTGTTCTTAATGTCTAACATTCAGCGGAGTTCACAACGGCATCACCACCCTACATTTTCGCAAATAAAATCGTAATTAATAAAAAAATGTAAAAATTTTTTCCACGGTACCATCCCGGGAACATGCTCTACGAGATGCAAAAGGTTTCGTTCCAATTGGTCCATCCACCTCGGCGTAATTGGTGAATATACATAGAAAAAAAGGCACATACAGATCGATTTGAGTAACCTCCTCCTTTTTCGAAGTCGGTTAAAAAACTGTTTCATAGAAGTATTTCAGTATCGACGCAATCAACTGAAGTACTTGGACTTGGCGGCTTCGAATAACATTCGATATTTTTAAACTTGTTGAAAATAAAATTGATTCCCGTGGAACACGTTGATTTCTCGAGACCATCTATAAACGCCTGGAAAGCGTGAAAGAAACTGTGAAATATGAAGTTTTCCGATGCACGATTTGACGCGGAATATCTTGCCGGAACTTTGAAGAATATTCCTCGTCGATGGAGAACGCGTTTCTCCATAGAAATATTTCCCATCGTGTAAAAGAATCAAACCTCGATGCATAGCGTATTTATATCTTGTCCCTATCTTATTCTCGAAAAAAAACCATCTTATTTAGTAACGTTATACAATATTTAAGGGAGTAGAGCCGTTTTTCAGGATTGCAAGTTGCAAGGGTGTGGGGTGCGCGATCTCATTTCTTGATAATATAAAAATAAATAATAAATAAATTTAAATGTTTGAATAACTGCCATTTTCGGTCCCTGGTCATAAACGCTAAATAAAAGATCGATCTAGGCCGCTATCGTCCTCAAAAGTCCTATTTTTTCGTTCACGAGACGTAATTTGCATTATTCGGAAGCATACGACTGCGCGTGCAGCTACAATTACGCCTCAGAAACGTAAAAATAAGTCTCTCGAGGACGACAGCGGCCTAGATCGATCTTTCATCTAACGCTTTTGACTACTGAAAAATCCCACCTTTGTATTAACGAGAAATGAGAACGCGCATTCCGCACCCTTGCAATTCTGGAAACGAGTCTACCGCCTTAATATTTTCACTGTCAAAGTATAATAGCTCGACATTATCTGCGATAACAATCACTGATACAAAAAATGTCAGAGATCACTCGGTTGCGACGAAAAAATTGTCGATCTTTGAACTTCGAAATGATTGAGAATCTTTTCGGTGATTGGAAAATATTTTTTATCTTTTGTCTAAGAGGGGCTATGAAATAAATCGACTTGTTGGCCATTCCTGCTTCGTGCACGGTTCGCTACTTTCGTGCAAACTGGCCGAAGAATTTATTGGCATTTTCCTGGAATTCGAACAGTTATTCTTTGTAGGAGTTTTCCGGATTTACGCGGACGATCCTGTAACTGAAATCGAGAGCATTGGCTTCACGTTTCACGGTGTTTCGAACGGTGAACTCGCTGGAGCCTGTACCGAACCGGTTTCCGCATGGGGGATGTAATACGGGACGTGTCAATGGAGAACACGCAAATCGGTTCATCTGAGCCGATGATCGCGGGAGGGCCGTCTAATTAAAGCGGAAATTACGTAAAGTTTCTCGAAAACTGCTTTCCACCGAGCGGAAATGAGGATGCCGGAGAAGAAGGAACTACGGGTATGAGCACGGGTCGAACACACGCGTGCGCGCGGACCGGTAGCCTCTCCGCGGAAAAAGAAAACACGGGTCGTAGACGGTGTACACCTGCGACTGCAAAAGCTAAGCCAGCTCTCCGCTTACTTACCGGTAGAATGGAGTTGGGCAACACGCCCGGCAGAAGTCATGCATCGGGCCGCACTGGTGCAGAAACAACGGAGGAAGAGGAGCCTAACCGCGAATTAATGTGGAACTTTCCAATAATCGCGCGTTCCCCGTTGTTTGGATTTCAGTTTCGCCCTCCCCCAACCTCAAAATCAATCTTTTGCCACATCTATTGAAATTAGTACAGTATTCCCCCTCGCATAGTATTACTTTTTTATCCCCTCTACCAGGATCCCCCTTATCTTCTGATTATAAACAAGGAAAGCGCGAGCTTAAGGGAGTAGATTCGTTTTTCCACGGTTGCAAGGGTGCTGCGGGATGCGCCTTCTCATTTCTTGTGTTTCTCGTTTTTTTCTCGATAATGCAAATATGGGGTTTTCAATCTAGGCCGCGATCGCCCTCAAAAGTCCTAATTTTAGCTGTCTTTGCATTACCTACCGAGAAAAAGAAAGCCTACCCCCTTAAAGTCCGGTGCACAGTTTCTCGAAGACTGCGGCAGTTGGACCCGAATGTGAAAAATGTGCTAAATGCTAGATTGAAATGTAATATATAGAACTAGACCTTGGATTTTAAAAAGAAACAGCAGGAAACAGCGGTGCTCTTCCATTAGGATATGACTTGGCAGTCTTACAAAATTGAATATGAAGAAACACAGTAAACGATCGTGATTCAGATTGCAGATACTTCCCAGTGGGTTTATTACGTGGACGTACTATTTCTCAAACTGAGATTAGTAAACCTGGATTAATTACCTGAGCCGTTTATTTTGAAAGTGGCCTAAGTCCATTCAAGTTTAAATTGAGATATTTAAGAGTTTCCGTTTTAATGGAATTAAAAATATACGTATAGGGTACCGATGTACACACTCCTCAAGTGTATCTAACAGAGTTAAATTTACAATTTCAATTAAAATAATAGCAATTATTAAGTAAATAGTATGTGTCTTCTTACCATGAATGGCCTCGAGTCACTTTCAAAATTAACAACTCGATTCGTCATGTTTGAAACTTCGAAATCCTCCAAAAGCCATTTTTATCGAGTGAAACATACATGCGCAACGTAACCCGAAGGTTTCATAATTTTCGGAATTTCCAGGTAGGAAATCTTCACTTGTAAATCAAGTGGGAACTGTGGCGCTAGCAATAAGTACTATTTTCAAAGAAAAATTACACGAGCTAACCCAGCTGGCACTGGTGGCTTCGCCATAATAATAATTTCATAAAAGGAGTCCCCGAATGTGTAGCATACCGGCGGGAACATTGTAGTAATTCAATTCCAGCGTCGGCGGGAACAATGCTTTCCGGAGAAAATTAAATTTGTTTGTAAGTTAAATCCAGGCCGCAGAAGTATGTCCAATTGAATTGGCGAATGAAGATGGGACTCGGAACGTGCACGTTGAATAGATTGAAAAATAAATGGCGGGTCGCTGTTTAATACGATTACGCTGTTGGGAAACGTGTTGTGAAAAGTGTGCGTTGCAGGGCGTGCGTTCTACCTTCGTGCACGCGCTATTAATTAATGGTGAAAGTACTAGGTTCCCTTATCTGACCCTGCATTTATGCTACTTTCTTGTTGCGGAGTTAAACGTATACCACTTCGCCGATTTAATAGTACCATTCAAATTCTCTTTGTTCCTTCAATTATTTCTTTCCATCAACTGCAACGATAAATAAATTCATCATTTCTACCAGAACTGATTATTTATTTATGAAGACGTTAAATATTCCTCATTTCTTCTTATGAAAGGATCTAATGAAACACCTAAATGAATAACCAACTTTCTTCCACGTCAAAAGTACGGAAGACTGATGAAAACGGAAATCGTACAGATTACATTCACCTAATCTAATCCATTGAGGATATGCAGAATGTTATGTCTACAGGAAGTGCGGAAGGATGTTATTTGTTAGAACGAATGCTTTCTTTTCAGTGTGCATAGAGTCTTCTATTATTTATAAGAGAATGATGGACTTTCATAATTGCAATTTATATTATAAATAAACTCGAAAGTCCAACCGAAATTATTCAATAAATTCGAAGGAATTACAGAAATATTTTTACAAATTATAATTTTTATATTTTGTGCTAGTTTTTTGATTGCAAATTTTATTTTATCCATTACAAGAAAGAAATATTCTTTTTCTTCCGTAATCTTGAAAACTCGATAAATTTTGTAATATATTCGTCCCAAATACATAAAATTAGCAGTTGAATAATTAATTTCACGCCGATCTTTGTTTTTCAACAGAATATGTAATGAGGCACGTGAATTGTTATTCGAAAAAGTGTTTTAACAATGTTTCGGCTTTCTGCTGTGTAAGAGGTAAATAACGCGTCGATTTCCATACATGCAGCAGAATGCGCGTGCTTTGTTGAAATAATCAAGAACATCAGCTTCCAGTGCGATTTAAAAGCTGCATGCCGATATGCGTACACAAAGGCACGAATGTTTCATTACACAAAGAAAATTCGAAGTAAAGACTCGCAAAGGATCAGCTACTTCCATACCGTTGGTCTCCTGCCCCTCTAACGAGACAAAAGAATAGCTTAAAACATTAATGGAGTCTCTGGTGAGCTGCATACAGAAGCGGATCTTTAAAAAAAGGCTCCTATTCATTAGCGACTCCATTATTCCGCGAAGGGGGAGAACGATCCTTGTCTTTATAGCCAATTAATGTTAACAATCTTTTCCGACGATTCGACGATACGAGCTCCGGGTGAAAGAGGTCCGGGTCTATCATAACTGAAAAAATTGTCCGAACGGACCTGGTCTTTGGCTCCCCAAAGGAACAGAATAACCGTTTGAAATATTCACCGGTGTAGCGCTGGATGTTGCAGATATAAGAGAATTTTAAAGGGGTGTATAACAGTCTCGAGTTTCCCGACCCCGCAACAAAAACCTCTCCGTTGGAAATGTTATTCAAAAGCTTCCTATCATTGAATTTCTTCTATAAATAAGCCGCCTGCTCAAAAAATGGTTGAATTGCGGATAAAGTTGATGTAGCTTTTGGACAATTTACAGAAGATTGGGTAATGCGTTAACTAAAATGTGATGGGAAATACGGAGATACGCTCGGCACCTGAAGGTCCATAAGAAACGCGAAAGAAGGAAAAATTTGTTGGACAGTGTTTCACAAATTTTCTGACTGAGAAGAGCTTGACCTAAAAATGCAAACACGTTGCGCCGCAATTCATTCATGGTTGTCTTCATAACAAAGGAGTATTCCAGACGTTAGTCATTCCCCGATGAATCTTCGCATCTGATTCTCTGGCGCGCCGTAGAGCCTGCTGAAGGATATATCCAGGGTTCCGTAACATAACTAGACCGGCGTATCCTCGAACAACCAAGCGCTAACCAATTGCTAGTCGCTGGTACACAACCAGGCCGCTAGACGAAGAATTAGCATAGTCCCGGTGTTCCGTACACCACAACCAGAAACTAATCCGTCTGTTCTGTTACGTCAGGCTGGTCAGCCATCCTTAGTCCTCCCTCTTTCTTCCTTGGATCACGAGTAGCTCGAACATGCTTCGCCCCGCGTCAGACTTCTTAGTCCTCTGAAGAACTTGCACGGGCGTGCACCAGCGCGTTACGAACCTGCTCTTCGAATCAGTTAAACATACTTTTACGCCGCTGCACTTCGACATGTCTGCGAGGCAGTCCAGGCCAGTTTGCAGTTTCATCTGAAACGGTTTCGCCGAAGTGCTCGAGACCCCAGGAACTTGGAACTCGAAGAATCGATGAAAATTTGCGGAGAAGTCTAGCCCATCTTACTGTTTGATTTGAACGGTTTTACCGAGCCGTTTAAAACATCGGGACACTGCGAACCAGAAGAGTCGAAGAAGACAACTTGCAAAACAGTTCAATTCATTTTGCCGTCTGATTGAAAACGGTTTTGCCGAAGTGTTTCGGACACCAGGGAACTTGGAACGTGAAGAGTCAAAGAGTTACAACTTGAAGAACAGTCCAACCCACCTCACAATTTGATCTGAAACGGGTTTATCGAGGTGTTTGAGATCCTAGGAAACTTGTAACTTGAAGAATCCAGGTGTAGAGGACCCTGGAGGAACGTAGAACTTGAAGAGTCGAGGTGTTTAGGACCCTAGAGGAACTGAACTAATTTTGATTGGTCTACTACGATCTGTGAAAAGTGAATCAATGTCGGTGCTCGTTGATTACCTACGAATACATGGACACTAAGGACAGTGACGGAACTCTTCAGCAAGGCGCACGCTTAAACCGGACAAGGGGGTATCCACTAGAATATTTTAATACATTATGGACGGCTGGAAAATGCGAAGGATATTTCCTTGAGGATGCAGTGTCTCGGATAAAAAGCACCTCGAATCACTCGAGTCGCTGCTCCAGATCTATAGAGACGTCCTTCCTTTTTAAACACCGCCGGCTGAAGGACAGTGCAGAAGGTGAGACGAAGCTGCTTGTTGTAGAAACAAGTGCGTGTTTGGGAAATCCACCTGTACATGAGAAGTAGCAAGGTTATGAGGTGGTAAATAAAAGAGGACACTCTGAATCGAGGATTTTTGGAGCACAATGAATAGCACTCGTTGATGTTGCATTGTTAGATAAAGTTTCGGTACGGTTACAACTCGACTCATTAATGTACACATAAAAACTTTAAAAGGAATACAGTCAGTTTTTTAAAAAAATTCAGAAATAGAATTGTAAATTTGCACACCGAAGGTAAAATAATGTTCTCGATGAACACTTAGTTAGAAGAGTTGTCAGTATTTTATCTTTTAATAATTGTAATAATTCGATAATATTACAACAATATTCCCAAATTCTCCTAATGTCACAAATGCATAAATAAACGTGTACTTAATTAATCCTGCATTATAAACTGAAATGAAGTATAACGCAATAGAACGGTTTTTGCATAACAGTTTGATTTACTACAGCATGATCGCCATAATTGTAATTTCTCTCGAGTGCGCCCTTGCATTATTCAGGTCATGAATATTTACACGATTACTTAGATAGGACCCCTACACTCGATTAAAAATTTTATTTTAATTTTATTGGCCGTCGTGAACGATAGAGTGGCCCACGAAAGTGTTCGTAGACAGGAATGGAAAATATACAACCTAATGCATTTACTTTTTGCATTGTTTAACGTTGTTACAGTAGAATTATTAATCATTGAATTTGATTCACTCAAGATTTGATCAAATGTGACAAGAGTGCATAGCAATGTCGTTATAGTTCAACGAAATTCCACCGACTCGATTTCATTTGTGTACGCAAATGTATATATTACATAAAATGCATAAAACGAGGACCCTGCTAGTGTTTTTAATTAACTACTATTACTACAGTTGTATAGCATAATAATCTAGTTATGTAAAACGTATAATCTCATAAACAATATCGCGTGAATATCTAACTTTTAATATTAAATTACGTTTAATATTCAATCAACTTTTAATATTAAATTCAAAGTTTAACGTGACAAAGGATTACGTACCACAAAGACTTAATTGAAAACATGCTTAGATGTTTAGATAAAATGAATACCACGGTTAGATCAGCTATTTCGTGCATTATATTACGGATTACAAAAGGCTATTAGCGTCAACCATAAATTAACGAGGTGAAAACCAGCATGTTCACATGCCGCCTATAGCTTTATGTTCAATCCATTTACCTTGCCGCGCAAACATTTTCGATTTTACTTTAAAAACTGAAAGTTCGTCCGATGACACAGATGCTTACGACCAGAGGAAGGTTTTCACCATAATTTGAAACTTTCTACTCAAGTGCACATCCTGTGGGCGGCTCGTCCGTTTAGGTTCACCGATTCGTTTGTCCGTGCAACGAGAGAGGGTGCAACGTGCATTCACGTTAAACCACATTGCGCCATAACTGTAATGCTAATTCAACACGATTTATTTGATTGAGCCCCGAGGCGGAAGTGCCGCTCAATTTATGATGAATGGCCAAACGGAAAAGCTGCATAGACGTTTTTATCATTAGAGGGAAATTGTTTAAATCAACAACAATAATAAACAAACTGCAATTCAGGAAGTTATTACTTGAGAGGTAGTCTCTTAACTCTTTAACACTAAACCTTAAAAGTAACTGGTACATGTTCCCTTATAAAAATTACAAGATTGATTTTAATTAGACTTTGTGCAGCTCCTATTGTAATATGTGATCATTTCGTTTGAAATTATTTTTGTTATATCAATAATCGTAAAATAAAAAAAGTTTTTCCGTTTACGTTTTTCTTTGTATTTTTTATCTACCAAAAGTGAAAAAATTGTAATGTGGATTTTCTCCTAAATTGTTGTGAATTGGTTGAAGTGAATTCGTTGCAACTTATAACCATACTTTTGTTTTGCAGCCTGAAAGAGTTGATCTTAGATCGTAATGGGATCAAATACCTGCCACACGAACTCGGTGAGCTGAAAAACTTGAGAAATATTTCCTTAGCTGGAAATTGCCTCAGCAGTCTGCCACCGTTTTTCAACATGCGAGCCCTCACGCTAACGGTATGTTGCTACTTTGTAAACTACTTTGTAATTTCAAATTACGTTACAAGCGCTACAGATTCAGTGTTACAATGAACAGTCACGGACACATATGTGTCTACCAGTGATGCAGTACAGGCTAAAATGAATGGGCAATTATTTGAAATAAATAATGGAACGCGAAACGCATACTCTACATTTAAAAAAGTTCATCTTATTCCTAGGACTTCGCCGGTGAAATTTTATTTCAAGCTTTAATCCCTTTGAAGCTTGTCCCTAGATCGAAATATCGAAAAAATCTTTTCTTATTTTCTACACCTTTTTTTATTATAGGGTTTCCCATTTTCTATTCTCAAATTATGATATTATTTATAACACTAGATTAGTTTATTCTAATTACTTTCGATGGTATCGAAAAAAGTAATCATCGATGAATCGAGTATCGATATAAAAAAGCTAATGAAAGTGAAGGAAGATTATAAAAAAAGATTCAAAGATTGTTGTTGTGTTATCTAAGAAAATAAAATTTTAACCTGCAAATTTTGGTTTCGATTATCTTACGACCCAACTTTCGTCGGGTCAATAAAAAATTAGTTCATAGACTCATCAATTGTTCCCCTCCACGGAAATCTTTAGTAAAAGGCGAAAGATTTATACGTGATTTGAAGGGAAACCAGAGTAACGGAAATAATGTTCGGACATATACATATAGCTGTTCGAGAAAACTTTACTTTCGAGAGAAATGTCGAGTGCAAAGCCAGCTAGCGGCCATCCGAGAAAGTAGATTTACATCAGGGCCGTATAGATGCAGCACATCAGCCCTTGCCTTAAAATATTCAATTTTTACACGCGTAAAAACAGTAGAATTTTTATATATTTGTAATGATTACTAATATTGTAAGAATTTATTAAAAATTCCATATTATTCAACCATAGATCACTTACTCCTACTAATGTTGAATGTAAAACAATTAATAACTAAAAATGTATTATCTGCAGGATGTTTTACCGAAGACCGATCACACTAAAGTCTACAAAGATGAAAGAAGCAGTCAGAATAACTTGTACAAGGTCAATCTGCGAAATAACCAGTTGAAAGGAAATATTATTTTAGGAAATTACGGAGTAAGTAATCAGCATTGGAATAATGAAAACGTGTACATATTTGTATCTTTCAAAGCAATAATTATTGACCGTTATCGTTTTTATTTCTTCTTTAATCAAGAATTTAACGCATCTAGACGTCAGTGAAAATAGCATTGAGAAATTGGACATCAGTGCCCTCCAGGAATTGAGAAGCATTCGTTGCGCCAGAAATATTTTAACAGAGCTGACAGTCTGCGGAAGAAATCTTGTTTCGCTTATTGCCGGAAATAACAGTAAGACTTGCTTCTTTACTCTAGCAATCTCAGAAACACAGATAACAAATACTCTCATCCTTCATTTCAAATCGACAAATTCTCGACTTGCTTAACATCAAACTCAACTTATCTTTCCAGAATTAAAAAAGCTGATTATAGAACCTATGCCAGTGAACCTCGAGCATCTAGACGTTTCCTAGTAAGTAAAAATTAAAAAATTATAATGTAATCTAATATTTAATCGAATATTAGTCAAACTAAAAATAGCCCGTATCTTCGAGATTGTATTTTTATAAATTTATTTCAGCAACAACCTGGACGCCCTTCCAGAATGGACACCGGATCTACCAGTATTGCGTGCTCTTTTCGCTTCTCACAACGCTTTGACAGCGTTACCAGACAGACTGCTAACGCAGCCGTCCAGACTGGAGGTTCTTCACCTACCCCACAATAGGTTACAAGCCCTACCACCGCCTAGAAAACCCCTGAACATCGTTCACTTGACGCTACAAGATAACGCATTGACGGTTTTACCAACGAGTTTTTTCGTCAACACAGAAAAGTATGCAAACAACTTCATTTCGCGAATATGTAGATCTCTGCGAATGAATTTTATGATAGCCAAATGATAACGTATGTACTTATGGGGCCATTTTTCAGAATGAAGGTTCTAAATCTCTCCAACAATCGATTATCGGAACTTCCTTCTATGGGGGATGGAAACAAAAGCCGGCAGAGCAACCACTGCTTAGAAAAATTGTATCTCACCGCGAATTGTTTAACGGACACCGCATTGGACACCCTTGCCAAATTAACGTCCCTACGTGTACTTCATATGGCATACAACACTTTGGATACCCTTCCTGAAAGGTATGCAAAACATTATTGCGTAAGTGCAAAAGACAACAAGGTTGTGAAAGTGTCCTCTTATTTTTTTATCATTATTCGTGGTATATATTTGATTAATTTTTTATAGCTGCACAGCTTCGTGGACAGACTTGGAAGAATTAGTGCTATCCGGGAACCGACTTCAATATCTGCCAGACAACGTAGGCAATTTACGTCATCTACGAGTGTTACGAGTTCACTCTAACAGGCTCTTAACGTGTCCAACGTTTAACAAAACAACTTCGCTAAAGGTAATGTTACGGAAACTAACAAATAAATTTAATCTCTTGACGTATGTACAAAGACGTTTCGGATACGTCGTATGTTTACTGTACCATTACCATTGTACACGGTGACGTAAAAGATT
This sequence comes from Lasioglossum oenotherae, assembly GCA_028455765.1. Lineage (NCBI taxonomy): Eukaryota > Metazoa > Arthropoda > Insecta > Hymenoptera > Halictidae > Lasioglossum > Lasioglossum oenotherae. The sequence goes on along the minus strand of CM052299.1, from coordinate 5,267,128 downwards.
GTCTGTTATCAACAGCAGATATTACCGACAACATGTTTGTTACAATTACCAGTTACTATACGAACGATAAGTGATAACGTAAATTTTGTAAGTGACAACAAAAAAGTAATAACGTCAGACGAATTGAATTTGAATCTTCGGGTTTCTGAAAGGTAATTACCAGACGCGGATCTAGGCTTTTGAAAATTTTCACTAAATGCTAGGATATAAAATATGACAGAATTTAGTACCAGTTTAATTTATTTCAGATCTAAACACACTACTACCACGGAAAGTAAGATTCTATTTTATTCCAGTTTCTTAAAATTCGTCTAAAAAAATTGAAAATTCTATTAACATTCGCAGTCTAGTAATTACTGAAAAGAATTACTTCAAGATCCGCGATCGAATGGTCATTTTATCTAATTGGTACGTCAAGGGGTTAATTTACTCGAACACATGGGATGAATATACGGGAGTTAAACAAATGAACCCTGGCGTAGGTATTGGATTTAGCCCATAATCAATTGGACAGAGTAAATCTGGCGACTTTAGTGCCGCCCCAGCTACAGTTTCTGGATATATCCTGCAATTCGAGGCTCCACGTGGACCCTAGACAATTCCAAGTATACAGATCACAGCGACCGATATCGTTGGTCGACGTATCGGGACAGAATAGACCGAGTCTACCTTCTCACCCTCATCAGCAGGAAATCGTATCCTCGGGGAAGAGCGCGGAGCAGCCGTGGAGACTAGGATTTTCGGAAACGGCTGGATCCAGAGAACGGTAAAAGCCTAACACATTTCGAATCAAATTATTTTACCATACTTCTTAACCACCATATTATCCACCAGCGAGTATTTCCTAATTTTTTAAAGTCATTAAATATGCATGAAATGTGAAAAAAAATATTATTATATTATATAAATTCTTAGAAGCGTAAAATGATATTGAAAAATAACTTCTACTTCCATTCATATTCATGTTTACATTAATATTTTGCTTTATACATACGTCCTACTTTGGAGATGTTCGTTTTTTGGTATAAATGCATAAATTCACTTCTACTACATTTCTATGCTGGTGTGTGCAGATTATACGTTTCACAAGTCAGGATGCCGTCGTTCTGCAACGTGGAAGGTCTGTTCGGCATATTCGACGGTGGCTCGAACCAAGAAGCGCCTAGCGCTCTTCAAGAAATGATACCTCGGCTTCTGTTGGAAGAGAGAACCGTTCGCGAGACGTCGAAAGAATACTTAAAGTACACGCTGTTGTCGGCTCACAGAGAACTGAAGGAGAAAGGACAGAAATACGGCATCGACGCAACCCTGGTGCATCTTGTTAGGGTTCAATCGCAACAGGGATACCCGAAACCGACCACGAGGTACTCGTTGAAGGTGGCTTCTTCCGGGGATGCGAAAGCTGTGCTTTGCAGAGCAGCGGGTCCAAAGAATTTGGCCCCGCCCAGGAAGGTCTCCGTGAAAAATCAACTGGGAAACGCGGCCATGTTTCCTTTGGTAGTTCCCGACCCGACATTCGAGGAAGTCGATTTAGAGGATGACGATGAATTCGTGATAATCGCAAATCGAAGACTGTGGGAAGTATTGAGTATCCAAGAAGCCGTTCGGGAAGCCCGAGCAGAGGCCAGTCCAGTTCTGGCAGCTAAGCGGCTGCAAGATCTGGCGCAGGCTTACGGCGCAGAGGACAATCTAAGTATTATGGTTGTTCGATTAACCGGACCGAATCAGGGGGATTTGGATCAGGTCATGAGGGAGTTGAGACACGCGGTCGGAAAAAATAGGACTCAGACGGATGGGGGTTGTCCTTGCCCTTGTTGCGTGCCACCGGCTGCGCATAAAGCACCTGGACCTTGTTGCTGTCACGCGAACGAGGGTTATTACTTGAATGGCGTGTTGAAAAGCATAGTGAATAGGTAAGCAAGACGCGCCAGTTTTATTCTACGGATCTCCTGGATCTTCAAGGTGTAGGTATTAACATCCATGATGAAATTGTGATACAGGTCCAACAAAGCCCATAATGGCTCCGGCAGGTACTTCAAAAACCGTCGACCCGCGCAAGAAAATGAAAGTCCACCGTACAAGGACGACAGGAGCTCGCCAAGTGGTCAATCTGATCAAGCCAGCGATAGTACTTTTAAATCGAGACATCCTTCCGGTAGAGTCTGGCCAGGAAGTGCGGCTTCCAGAGCCACAAACAAGGCCCGGCAAACTGTGTTCGTGCACGAGAATGGAGGAAGGAAGGTAACCGAAAACGAAAGTGCATGCAGTAGCGCTCAAAAATATTTCGAACGATCGCTATTAACGTTATAATGATAGAGGACCGAGGGATAGCGTAATAATAAATTGGGGACATTTGTGCAGGTTTCGACTTGCCAAGGAACGCCAGAGGACACCGTCTCCGAGAGGTCCGGGGCATTAAGCGAGGAGCAGTTTCGTTGCTGGGAGTATATGCTCGAGCAGAATACTCAGCTCTTATTCGACAAGGAATTGGACACTCTATCGAGAACTCCATTGCGCCGGGGTCAATCGAGATCCACTCCTCAATTAGGAGGCAATTTGCCTTTTCTATCGAAGAGATTCGGGAGCGCCAGATCCTTTAATCCTTCCCTTCCGCGGCCACCTATCGTACGATTTGGTAGCGGCAGGAGATTACTGAACGGAGGACCGAATGCGGCTTACTTCGGCAGCCTGCAAAGGCTGATGCCGTATAATCTCGAATACGATTTCGCCGTTATTCAAGAAAGAAACGGATTGGACTCCCTCGAACAGGACGCTACAAGGATGCAACAATACTGGGGGGTAGCCACCACTGAGCTGTGATACTGATCGATGTCCATTCGGTTTTGAAATTGTAATACCGTGTTGAAAAACGCGTTCCATACACTATACCTTGTCCAACGAGACAAGACAGTAAACGTAAACATAGCCGCTTGAGTACGGCAGAGTTGATGTTACCCTTCTCGGCACTGTCTCGCCTCGTTGAACAAGTTCTCTCGTTAGTAACAAGCACAATAATTTATACTTTTACGATGTAAATATAGCGTACCGATTTCTAAAGCACAAAACAGAAAAGAAACCTTTTGTACTGAATAAAAAATATGTTAAGTCTAAAACGTAAGATGTAAGCGTAAATGTGAATAGTACTGGAAATAGGAAAGGAAGCAAGTATGTATAAGAAAATTTAAAAAAACGTTCTATTTAATAATCCAATGCATTGCACATGTTGTATATTCAATGTAAATGTAGCTACATATACTAGAGCTAACTAAGGAAAATATATTAAGGCAAAGCCAAACTACAAACCACACATTTCTATGTGTTATTCTTTTCAAAGAATAAATGAAACGATCTCACATTATTTATATATAGAAAATTGTGATTGTGTGCAGTATTTTTTTAATAAATTGGTTGAAAATTATTCTGATGAGTATTTAACTGCATTTATGTATAAATTATGTGTAATAAAAATCAGCTGTAGAGATGCGATTTTTCGCGTAACTATTGTTACGAGCCAGGGCCATATGGTATCAATTTGTTAGTTAAAGGTACGCGGACGAACCCAATGCGAAATTGGGGAGCCGCTAAGAAATATAGACCGCGAGGACGAACCTGACGCGAAGTCAGGGAGCCTCTAGGAATAGAGTCAAACGCAGACGAACCTGATGTGAAATCAGGGAGTCGCTAGGATAGTTAGTAGGCCTCTTAACTAATATAATCTAATTAATACAACCCGAGCGGTAAGGTTGCATCGTGTGGGAACGTTCAATTACTATATTAGGATATTTTACAATAATTATGGGTTCAATAAATTTGCTCTAATTACCAAAGAACACAAATATATTCTAATTATAAAGATCTGTAATACAAATGTGTAATTGTCGCGAATGGAATGAAACTAAAAGATATAGAATGTAGAAGGGATTTACCTAAACTACGATGCTCGGTTTTGACGCACTGGCAATACGGGGGACTCGGAAGCAACTTCAACACTGCCTAATAGATTTTAAACCGAACTCGCGAAATCTATATGGTTAAACTCTGACTCAATAGATAGAATGCTCTGTAATCTAATACTGGCGACTCTTTTGTACCTCAAATTACGATATAAGTAATCAACGGTAGTACTTCACGACAACGTACCATTACTTTTACATTTACGATAAAATATGCAACTACAGATTTTGAATTCGTATCGCGATTCATTCACTCGGAACAACACATCGCACAACAACTTCGCATATTTATCGAACTCGTGAAGCGACAATATAACAAACACGTGTTTTCTGATACGTGTCTGACCTTGATAAGCATTATCTTATTTGTTGAACAGCAGTAAACTATCTATTATTTCTCTACCAAGAACGAAACTCCTTTTTCCGACTTGTGCAAATACATTAGAAGAGATACGTGTAGAGAAAAGTACTTTCTTTTGTTTCGTACTATTAATTGCTTTCTGTGTACATACTTCACGACAGTCGTGTAAGTTCTTCTTTCAACATGCGAAAATGAAGCCCGAGATAAAAAAACGTTGATCGACTCGTTATTCGAGAGATTAATTTTCTCTTTGATGATCTCAATGAGAATCATCGTGACTCTTGATAATAAAGTAACACGTTGCAGTCCATTGATACCAGTAACAACAGTAATAACAGATTTAATTTTATTCATATGAAAATTCTTTTAAAAAATCTGAAGATTGCAACGGTTAATATTTTATCATAAATATGTAACTTTGATTTTATTAATATGAATTGTGAGCACGCAGGGGGGAATATTTTCGATCCAAATGTATTAGTTACGCAATGAGAAATCGTATTAAAGTTTGCACTGCACTTGTTACGTGAGACCTGCTGAAATGATAATTAAATCAACTTAATGACTTTACTATGTCGAGTATTATAACTCATTGCCGTGACACACCCCCGACGCCTGCAAAACATTCTACCAGTATATTTATACGCTGTTGAATAATTCACAGACTGTACAATCGCGATTATATTCCTTATCGTTTATTATGGTCCTGAAAATCAATTAAAAGATATCATATATAGTTTTGTAGAATGTTATTTATATTTCGACTGTGTATTCTAAACTACTCCGCAAATAAGCAACAAATTGAAATAACAACAATAATCATTGAAATAAATAAACATATCGAAATATTTCCCAAATGGAATACAAAGAGAAATACTCCGTATAAAAAAATCTTTTTCTGCATTAAGTGATATATCTACATTGTTCACTGTTTATCCACATCTGACAATAAGACAAATCTAGAAATGCAGTAAAAGATTAATCAAAAAAGGTCTTATCAGATAACAAACACTCCGAAATATTCCACCTTCGAGAATGAGGTCAAGTCTTTGATACTAATCCACTTATAATATGCTACAAAAATATTTAGATAACTTTTCTCTGTACTTTCACAAGAGTGGAGGATTATTATGTAAATGAAGAAGAAGAAAATAAAAAAAGAATGTCATAAAGAAATAAAGTTAAAGAAAAACACAAGAAATTGTGTTATAAAGAAGAAACAATTATTTTATGATTAGTAAACAAAAAACTAATTTTTATCACGAAAGAGTAAGAGATATCGATATAATATACCAGAAAGGACAAAAAATATGCACAGTGGAAAATAGCGAAAACAAAGAAACTGTGCAATGTGTTTATCCCTTCACAAAACACGCGTGATAATCACGTTGTGTTGACAGGACTAGCGATATACACTTCTGTACACGAACTTGCACGAACTCGCATAAATGTAGAACGTATCGGCGAGTCACGTGCGTGAACACATACATAATGGAAAGAGAAAAGTGGGGAGGTTTGGTGCGGTTTGCATAACCTGATTGAAACTCGACGCCGACAGTCAGTAGTATTTCGACGTCGACAGAGATAGTGTCATTGTGTTTTGGCGACTGGTCTTTGTGTCTCTCCCGCCAACTCTCTTTCTCTGTCCCCCTCTCTACAGTTCACTTGTACCTAGTGGTTATAATATCAGCAAGTATCTTTTTTCTAATATTGTGATGTGTGCGCGTGCTTATCACTCATCGGTGAGACACCTTGGTCCCACTTTCTGCAGCTAGTTCTTCTGCTATGGTACCCACCAGAAGAAGAGCTTGACATAGTAGTGCACGTGTCGACAGTGAGTAAACGTTACGTCTTACAACCATCGCTAACGCAAGATTAACGAGAACTATTTCACTTTCGATAGCTGGCGTATCAATTTGTTTATCAAGGTGTGTTTCAAAGAAAAATTTCCATGACTTGCTCATGGAACATGAAATATTTACAACCGTTTTCCAACGAGTTCGATTGTACATCGATTATTTTTTATGCAGTGTCGTAACATTCTGAGACTTACCAACATTACCACAGCACATACACACATACTTTTTACTGCTAGAAATAAACTCAACCATCTTATTACTTTCACACGCTACAGTGTTTCCAGTGTTCACTGTCTACTTTCACAAAAGTGTATTGTTTAGAATGTAGATCTATTCAAGGTCGAGTGTGAGACCATACGAGTAGTTCGTATGCGTTTATACAATACCAAGAAAGAATTTAGATATACATACATACATTATATAAACGTAATGTATTAAGGAACAAAATTCATTTCTATTTCACTCCAGTTTGTTGCAAATAAGGCAATTTTTATTTTGCATAATGATCCACTATCTACACATGAGAATCGAAATCGAATAATTCGTAATCGAAAGTCCACAGATCTGACTCGGTGAACGCTGGACGGATTATCGTGAAAGCCGGAAATAGCGTTGTTACGACGCGAAAACAGAATTTGCCAATGTTATAAAGGGGTGTTTGTCGAAGTTTTACCAGTGGGAATTTCGGTCGTTCCTGGGTTAATTATTAGAGTCAGGCCCTGCAATCTAATATATTAGGGTATGGTTTTTCGTGAAAGGAACGTACTTTGCACGGTTCTGGCTTCTCGCACAATAGCGATTGGCGGGTCATAAACATCCAGGTGCAATTCGAAGCTGTTGGGAATTTTAATTATGGAAAGGACCCTGGGCTCAGTATTTTTTATGAGACTACCTCTTCGGGTCATCCCCGACCCCACCAGAGGACACTAGTCTGGAAGGTAGCCGTCCACGCAGCTTTAGGATTTAAGCTATTGGCTAACAAAAGGAGATAATCGTGTTTGAAAGACCTTGATAAAAATATCCCCATTGCTATTTACATCTAACACGTCTGGAATCGATTTTCAGTTCGATAACTTGATCTCTTCTCAAATCTGTGTCGATCACTTGAATTAGACATGTATATTTTCCAAAAATTTTCGGAAAACCCAGTATTTTTCATTCAGCTTCCTCTTCGAGCAAATTGTTTCTGTTAACAACAATTCCAAATCTAATTTTCGAGTTCTAAAACGCTAGAGTGAAAATAAACCGCCATCCAGATCTCCTAATCACCAGTGGACACTTGGAAAACTATGATCTACAAAGTTGTTATGAGCAAGTTTCACTGTTTTTTGTAATTACGCAAAAAGTTTCATTGCACATCATCTAGTAAACTATGCAGCTTGGCAGGAAAATTATAGTCGGTTGGTCCGTTTATAAAGAAGTTATTCTAATTTAAATTGCGTGCCATAAATTAAGAGGCTGACTGTAATTCTAAACTTTTATCATTAAAACGTGCTTATATTTTCGAATCGGATTATTTAAAAATTGTAAGAATTGCAAGCAATGACTTAGGCGAAAAAATGACAGGAATCCAAACTTTTGTGTGGACTTTGAACTTGAACCTTGCATTCTGAGAACATTCACTTCTCAGGAGGCGTACGGCGTGCTGATAAACGAACTGACAGCTGATAGATGACTTTTCCTGAGATTACGTCAGCTGTCTATACAAGGAGTTCGCGTTATTACCAGCCAACGTTTGTTTATCGTAGACTCGTAGATTATTGTGATTCGGAAAAATGAAAGAGGAAAAATTGATTGTCCCGGAATAAATTGATTCGTATACGACATAACGGCCTTCAAGATCACACACAGGTCAGAGAGAAACGCTGTCTGGTAATGCCGCGAACACCTTGTATATAGCGACGGACATAGATCTGTAATATGCATATGAAAATTGATTACGCGGTGACTGAAATACTGCAGTATCGACACCAAAATTAATGTTCGCCTCTTCTATTTCGTGGTTAGATCATATAACAAATCGTCGACAGGAATAATACTGAAAAATATCATTGCTCCTATTTCTTAAAATATAAAATTGTCGAAAATGTTTTGTTTACACGCAATCTCAAAAAGGTTTGAAAATCTTCCGACAATTTAGTATTGTATTTTTTTTATCGCATTGTTAAAGACTGATACAATTTAGGTATCTTTGTGGTAAACTAATTTTCTCTAATTACTCGCCTTGTTCGTTATGAAATGGCACGTGTCGTGCCACGAATGTGTGCGCTTTCGTCACGTGCAGACATTGCATAATAATAATTATTCCTCTCTCTGTACGAAATATTCTCGAAACAATTTACATACATATGTATAGATATAATAGTAATTTGATTCAACACGTCAATTCTTATTGTAATATACTAAAATTTCGAAGAACGCTAGTATGAAAAATATTAATAGCGCATTGTTAGAAGCGCAGACAATGGGAACTATAATACTCTTGAACTATAGTTTTGTTTTAACAATGCTTTTTTTTACATCTGCATTGCTATGTGTATACATATATATGTATAGTATACGTATACAATCTTAGCAGATCGATAAGTAACACAGTACGACTTTTACCGGGGCTGATTACTATGCGTCACACTCGAGGCCAAGAATTTCTTGTGCGTCTCATATTTTTGAATAAACATAATTTGTTATCTAAATACGCACTTGTTATCTAGTCATGTTGTGTAATGTACGATAAAAACAATATAAAAACCTTCTACAATTTGTAATGCAGTATAAGATGCTTTCGACACAAAAAAAAAATTAACATAATATTTAGTCGAATGATTGTTTAGAAAAGTTACACCTACGATATCTTGCGTACAAATATCAACGAGCAGTTTGCCGACTTTATGACGCGGGGCAGCGTGATTTTAACGCAGAGAAAAATATATGACCTTCTTACATGCTATTTTGATGGTAGCTACTTATTCCGGGCGACGGTTGCCAACTGCAAATATTTACTTTGACGTATTTATAGAAAACATTAATTTTCTTGTTCAACGAGCGCGTGAAACGAAAAATCTATCTGCAGAACAATATGCTGGGCTGCGACGATACAAACAAGATATCCGAGTTTTTAGTGAAAAAAAAAATATTTGAAGTACAACATTTTTGGAACACCCTGTAGAATGACATCAAGAAGATCAACGAGATAAAGAACAAATAAATTTGTTGATCAATTCAATAGTTATAAAATACATAGGGTCAGATAAAACTAATTTTTTAACTTAGTTAAAAAAATAACGGTATTAATTGAAAATGAGAGATCATTGCCACTGTATACAATATACGCGGAACCGAGGAGGGCAAGAAGTATGTACTTGAAACAATATTGGGAGCAAGGATAACATTTTATTCCACATTTTCCCACGACCGTTATAAGTTATAACGATACGCCGTAAATCATTTACAGCCGGCAAATTGCAATTCTCAATAACCTGATATAATAGCTGACTATGTATGTACGTATATCATTTCCACACCTCTAGACCGTATCCGTACACCTTTCACGTTTCAATAAGCCTGCTCTCATACATATAGCGTAACGTTATTAGACCTCGAGTGTAACACAATATGAAGAAATACATACTTCGTTGCTGAAATTATATTGACGTAAGCATCGAAGTCTCGTGACGATTACAACTGAACCGCGAGATATGTTCTGCACCAGTTGCAAGAAATAGAAACCAGATAAAAAATTATTTCCTTCTTCGTTTTCTTTACAGTTGTCACCTTCATCTCTCTGCTGTAGTACTTACAGTTTAAAAAATGTGTTTTTCGCGATGAGTATACAGCTGTATGAACCATTCCGAAGAAGTATTGTTTGATCAAACGCGATACCGGTCGGACAATTGACGTTCTCACAAATGCATGATTATCTTCTATATGTTCGCGGCTTTATTGCATATATGCAAGTGAAAATGTGTAACCACAATTCAGACCTATCATCCTGTAGTGAGTAGTTTCCTCTTTTAATGCGTCATGACTTTTATCGTAGGTCAACCTCCCCCGGTCGATGCGGACATTCTTTTAACGACTGTTTTCCTGTAAGCAGTTATACCCTTCTTCCACTGGAATACATTAAAATTTATTGCTTTCATCTAAATAATAAAAAAAAGTTGCCTCTCCGAAAAGAAATCTTATTCGTAGTTTAAAATTTGTTTAATCCAATTTACATCTCGTTAAACGAGTAGACTACCTAAAAATGAGCTATGTTCTCGGGCATTTTTTCACGAAGAATTCCTGTTTTTACAGTAATGGTAACGTACGCTTAACTTTATCCTCCATTTTTTCAGATCAAACTGAAAAATAACAAATTGCGACATGCAGTTTACAGAACTTGAAGTATATACGATGGAAACGCAAGTGCGTATACTGTGCGTATACCTGTTGAAGTGTATACTTCGGATGCTGAAACAGAAAGAATGTAAAGACCATTATTACAACATTATTGCAGCAAATTTGAAAGTAAAATTCAATTTCAGAAGTAATTCGTAGATGGATATATAAAATTTCCATGGGGGATTCAGAAAGATGACATTTAATCAAATATGTTTATTGGATATCAAAATTATTGTGTCAGTATGGCGCAGTATGGCGGACAGGAAGTTGTTACTTGAAGCTTCGAGAAATACGATTACGATATGGAAATTTCTATGAGATGTAACACTTTTAATAATTGAGTCGAGAGGTTTTTTAATTGCTGGTGTGGCTTCTGTGACTGCACTGTTTGAAAAACTATAAAAATGAAGTATATTTTGATAAAGCTAAACTTGGTATGTTTGAATTGGTGGTTCTATTGAGCCATCGGTGTCGTCACTTCCGTGCTCACGGCGTTGCCAAATCGACCATTGTTTCAATCGTAAAAAGAACCCTTGCCGTCGTGCGTGGTTCGTCGTTGTGCCAGTGTTCCGCGACAGTTAAAGTAGTTATGTTGTGTTGTGAAGAGGAGAATTATGACAAATACGATAAAAAATAGACAACGACTGCCTTGTGCATTCGTGAAATAGCACGTATTACGTGAGGCGAAGACCAGGCTGCCAACCAAGCTTTCAGAGTAAAACCCACCGAAATTTTCTGATAAAGTATGTAAACCGCATCTTTAAATATAACACGTTGCAGCGCATAAAAATCTTATCCGCAGTAGTAAACAAAGAACACCTCACTTTCTATTCTACTACAACGTATTTCGGTGTCCGACATCTTTCGGAAATGTTGTTTTCATACCGTTAATATCTATCTCCTTATATGTAGTTTTTCTCCTAATTCTAAAAATGCGTGTCCGTGATTGCGTGACACAACTTGCAAGTTCCAAGCCAAGTGATTGCCAACTTTGTGTGTGCTTTTATTTACTATATTGAATACAAACGAACTGCTAATAATCACTTGTTCACTTTTCAACTGGTTCAATATTGAATGTAGTATTTTTAAATACTAATGATATATATCCTTATTTCCCGATAATATTTTCGAATATTTGCTTGACTGTATCATGATTGATATTTATCATTAATATTCGATTTTTTTTATCCTGTATTAGATAATGCTTATGCAATACAAACAATTGCACTCTAAATATTTCATTTCCTTTCATTTTTCTCACATTGTTTCAGAGTCTTCATTTTCCTACTAAAATCCAATGCTCTGATGTTCTGTAAAAATATGTAATATAGTCGAAGCAATTCTGTTTATTCAGATTTTATATATATATATATATACATGTATATGTATATGTGTCAATTTGTATATGTACTTTATCATTAAATATTTATATATCTTCCAATATAAATTTTCATTATACTATATATCATTGTTTACCTTTAAATAGATATTTAGTAAATGTACATATAAATTAGGATTCGCACGTACTTTACTTTGACCTCTGTATGATGCAATGAATCAATTATTTAAAAACATCATGTGTATATAATGTTTGGAAGCAAATAGTCTCTTTGGACAATATTTTAATTTTTTTATATGGTATAGTATACCCACTATATAATTTGAAGTTCACTACAAGAACTAAGAACTAAGAAGTTCACTAAGAAAACTACATTGACAGCTAGCACAGCGTATGAGCAAATTCTGGTTTCATATTTACAGACCTGGTACATTGTAACGCATTATAATGTTCAAGATAAATATTTAATATATTATAAGGTGTATTTAAAACATGCTTGTAAATATATATTTTATGATGAAAAAGTATTCGAGGAAAAGATATTTTGTTGAGTTCGACAAAGTTGACATTGCAGTAAGAGATACCATCTAGCATTCCTTACAACAAGTCCGTTATTACAGAAAATTAGCTGATGTGAATTGAACACACCTTGAAAAACAGAAAAATTGAAAGAGAGAAACAGTGAGAGAAAGAAAATATTAGTAATATGCAGCGGATGTGCTTTGTAGAGAACAAAAAGGAGGAGCAAGTGAAGCAGCTTGAGGAGTCACGTGAGAGTAACTTCGTAGAGGTGGCGACCAAACAGACATTGGAGATGAGGGGAACAAAAAGGGACTGGATTTTTAGAGTCCAGGTAATTGTTCATAATTATTGTTATTTGATTCTATGCCCTTAATATGTTCTCATTTGAATTTATTGATTATTAAGGTACATAAGCTAGAAAAAAATGAAGTTCTATATGTAGTGGGTAATTTACCCGAATTGGGCGCTTGGAATCACAATCAGGCGATTCAGATGTCGCAAGAAAATAGCAGTCGGGATTCCTCTATGTTTTTCGATGGTAATAGTAGTAGAGAATTTTATAGTGATGCTGCAGGAGATATGTTTCGTGATGAAGAGGACGAGTAAGTAAAAACTTTGTTTACGATCATCTTTCTCTTTGATCGACTGCAATCTTATTGCTATCTTAAGTGAAGCCTATATTAATTTTCTAATGGTTTAGAATTATGTGCATCTTATGACATAAATTTTTCAGAAGCAGCCAAATATTTTCACGAAAAGTTTCACTTCCCACTGATATCGATATAGAGTTCCGATATTTTGTTGCTGTTATCTGTCAATCTAACGGTACTAAGAATTCGGCCAAAACTCTTATTATCCGCCAGTGGGAAACACATTTGAGACCTCGTCTCATCAGAAAAAATAGTATGTAATTAAATACACAAAAATTTAGTTTTATAATAGGATTTTCTTTCAATGGATCGATGCATTCAATACGAATGATTGTTACAGTTCCCAGCAATTTTACTCAGGACACATTGCCAGATCCAGACATGTTTGGGTACTACAATGGCTACTCTAAAATTGAACGGGGATGGTTAACAGATGAAACTGTGATACAATTTAAGCTATTTAATAATCCAATTAAGTTATGGAAGGACCGGTTGCAGAATAGGAAAGTTCACATTAAAGTATGTACTTTCAAGTTATATTATTCGATTGCATATGAAATGTTTGATTTTGAACAGAGTAACATTTACGTTTCAGATGACACCTGTAAATCTAGTTAGGCATAATTCCTTAGAATTACAGCAATTTGGAGGAGATTGTGTAGATGATAGTCTTTCTATGGATACACAAGATATTATCGATGAACCTGCCTTTAGTATTACAGAAATTGCGGTACGTATAATATTACTATCCATGAAATAAAAATATTTTATATAATTTAATTATGAATTTTAGGTAATGAATGACGAAGAAGCCCGCTTCAAGATTCAGGAGCAATTTGGCCGAGCTTGTCACGAAGACGACTTTATTGTCTTCAATGTTGCTGTTCGATATCCTGAAACTGTTGTAAGTAATCCTACTATGAGCTCCATCGAAAAGTCATAATGAGTACACGACTCGATGAATAACCATTGGTTGGTATTTATTGCTTGGGTTGCTTGTAATTTTTTATAACATATATTATGTACGTGAAACAGATCTTCAGTATTATATTTTCAAAATCGATGCTCTCTCTATCTTTTGATTGACAGTTCTACGAATGGAAACATTAGCGAATAAGGCACGATGTCCTCTTTTGATTTGTCATCATGGTATAAATGACAAAGGTGCATCTTTGTTTAATGTGTATAATAATCAAATAAACGAGTGAAAGAAAAAGATTTATTAGAAAATAGAAAATAGTAGGCTTGGCAGAGCAATAAATGACAAATTAGTGGTAATTCATGAGAGTATTAGACACATTAAAGATACGCATTGACCATACCATGTGAGTTTTCAGTAGACCACGAGTAGGCTGGCCACGTCTCTCTCGCGACTTGTTCAAATTACTTGGTAAAAGATAATTAAACTTGTTCAGCAGCTATTGCCCTCCTTGGAAACCAGAAGCGATGTCACGCGCACCGGCCTGGATTGAAGACAACCGTCAGCTTTGTACAAAGCAAGACCTCTGGTGCAAATGACGATGCTAACATGCAATCTGATGTATCGATGCTAAGCATCGACTACCACTTTACATCTGTGTCACATGACATCACACAGAGATATGATGGTTTTGATTGTCGTTCACCCTACCGCACCCATCCTCAAGCTGGCCTCTCGTGTAAATCTATGAATTTCAAATGATGTACATTCTGTTCTTATCATGGAAATTTATTGAAATTCAATTGGACATAATTATTTCATAGACTACATGATCCGTTTGCAATGTGTATGTTTATATATCGATTTACGTGAGTCGCAGCCTTCCTAAGCAATCCTAAAAATTTAAAGATGTCAACGCTATCACACCTCATATCCATCTGTGTGCGTCGAAAATGGTGAGGCTCCCATCACTCCTATATCCTTTTAGTGTACTACTAATATTTTTTAGCTGACCAACTCTACCATACGTGGCACCGCTGCGCGGCCAATGTCAGACTAAGCTGTCAGAATCTTCTGAATCCGAATTACAATCTTTGCAGATTTGATATCGAAATTTAATAATGAATGATCGGCAGGTGTTGCGGGATACGCGTCACCAAGCAGAGTACAGCATTTGGCAATTATTGGTCTGGTTCATGGCTAGATTATGTAGGAAATAAATGATCCTCATTTTGTTACGTTCTTTGCTAGTAATTTGTTGCTCTTGCCGATATGAACTTTTCCATACTATTAACAGAATTGAAACATTTGCTAGATGAAAAGAAACGAAAGATGTACGAGAGTGTCTTGGTCGATATGGTTTAATTCCTACGAATTTTAGTGATCATGGATTTTTAATAATTTGCCATAAGCTCTTCATGATTATTAGAACTTGTAATATTCATATTTCTTAGTCTAGAGAAATTAAGAAAGTGATATTCTCCAAAATGAATTTCTTTGATTATTGGATTTAATTAATACTGAAACAAGCTATAGCAGATAAGCAAAAAATACTGATGCATTTGGTGTTGTCATAAATAGAAGTATTTTTCTGTATATACTAAGTAGACTGTTTTTTCAGGCATACTTGGTGGACTACTACGTGTACAGCTCAAGGTGTTTTCCAGGAGAACCACCATGTCATATTGGTTTCAGCTACATCTTACCTAGCACATTGCAATCTAGTGTTGGACTCTTAACAGTACCAATTACAAGTATAAAACACAGACCAATTGGTAAGATAATCATTTAAATTCTTAGTTTTAGTCAGAGGTTTGCGAGAAATCGAATATCGTGTATCCGATGTTCAGGACGGGTTCAAACGAATCGGAAATTTCGGGATTCTCGAGCATACTTAGGTTCTCGAGAATTTTCGAGACCCCGTCCCGATCCCAAATAAAATTCCCGCACACATCTAGTTTTAGTTATTCCTTGCCAGTGAAAAAGATAATTAAAGATGGCGCCTTACTTGATTTTAGGACAACTTACAGTGGAATATGTTGTGATAAAATCAATCCCGGATTACCCATGGGATATGAGTATTTCGTACGCAAAACATTGGGAACAGCGGTGGTCTGGACTGGATGTAGGACATAGGGGTTTGGGTACATCATTTCATACAAAAAAGTAGAGTATCGAGCTTTAATTTACGGAAAAATTAAATTTTTATATAACTGATTCAAGTGACAATTCATATTGTTTTATTGTTTTCAGTTGCGCTAATGTACGTGAAAACACGATAGCTTCTTTGAAGACTGCATCGCATCATGGAGCTGACATGGTCGAGTTTGATGTCCAATTGTCCAAGGATCATGTACCTGTTATTTACCATGATTTCTACGTTTCCATTTCACTGAAACGTAAGAAACAGATAGAAGCTATGGACATGCTAGAAATACCGGTTAAGGATCTTACATTAGAACAGCTGCACTTACTGAAGGTACATTTTATACAAGTACATAGGATATATCCATCTAAGTACTTATCAAAAAGTGATAAATATAATATAAACATAGTTTCTTAAATTTAGGATAATATATAACAATAATGTATTGTTCGAATCGATATATTAGACATGTATTTTCATGTTCCTATTCACATTTATTTACAGTATATGCTAGGAACGAAGACATCGAATTTTATTTTCTTATTTTATTGTAAAATTTGGTTTAGGTTTTTTTTTTTGAACGCGAGAAATTGCTTAACTTGTTTACGAATTGTCCCAATATAGATACGACGTAAGGTGTCCATCGGGTGTAACATAAAATTTTAGAAAACATCGCACTTTCATTTGCATTACGCGACACTGGGTAATGGAAAACACAAGTCATTGGATCTTCTTTTTCATTGATAAGATGCATCTAATAATAATCTTTCTTGCCTATCACTAACCAATAGAGAATGCAGCTTTTGCCGTAATGCTACGCGTATTAATATTTCGCTTTTTATGTCCTTATTTTGTATTGAAGCAGAAATCGAAAACAACAAGGAGTTCTATCGTATGCAGAAGTACACGACATAGAATCATGAACATATAGAAGTAGCATATCTATTCGTATTTTTCTCTTTTTTAATATTCAACAGGATTATTATTACCCCGGCGACTCGTTGGGTAAAGTGCTGTATGTGGTTGATAAAGCTGAACAGAGGGTTATCCAACTGGTGAGCTTTCATATCGCTTGCGTCATCTAAATTATCGCCAAAAAGATTATAACCGATTGGTTGTCCAAATAATTTGATGCATGTTCATATATAAAATATACTCTAAAACCGATTAAATGTGTTTTTCAATCATGTCATACTACTGCAACACGTGACTTCCAAAAATCACATCGTAGTTCTACAATGCGCACATCATGCTTCGATCTTATGGCTAAAAGATGTAACCCCAGTATTATAAATAATCAAGGTAATTCTCTGGTATCGTGTTTTATAAATGTAAAAATGCTTTTTGATCCTTACTCTTAGGCTCAACGTTTTTTTAGTAATTTTCACTCCCTCTGTTTTCGCGCGTATCTGTTACCTTGCAGAAAGTAAAGTGCAAAGTGTATTGCATCAAAAAATGTATAAGACACATTTTACGGCATGTGAATAATATCATGACGAGGATGATATTATTTTCAACATGTTTACATCGCTACACAGTGTTTACGTTATCTGGCTTGTTCAGAAATATATTATGTTAAACCGTTTCATCATATTTATTTGTCCACCATTATTGAATGAACATTTTCTTACAGGTGTACCATGTGGCTGAAGGTCGAGAAAAGAATCCAAGATTTTTTGACGAAGACTTGGAAGACCATCAACCTTTTCCTACTCTGCAAACCGCCCTGCAGGAATTGGAACAACACGTCGGGTGTAATATCGAAATTAAGTGGACTATGCAGTTGAAGGTAAATATAATTAATTTGTATATATATTTTTTTTCTACAAACTTCTATACGTTCAAAATTATAACGTATGTCCGCAGGATGGCACATTCGAACTCAACCATCCCTTTGATCTTAATCTATATTTGGATACGATACTGAAAGTCGTGCTGGAATACGGAGGAGACAGAAAAGTTGTTTTCTCATCCTTTAATCCAGACATTTGTGCCATGATTCGTCTTAAACAAAATAAATACCCGGTAGTATTTTTGACACAAGGCATCACTTCGAAATATCCTACTTATCACGATCCGAGATGTCAGACAATACCAATGGCTGTCAGACACGCTTTGGCTGCTGATATATTAGGAATTAATGTACATACAGAAGATATACTTAGGGATCCGTCTCAAGTTAAATTTGTAAAAGATGCTGGCTTGATAATCTTTTGCTGGGGGGATGATAACAATGATAAAGCTACAATTCAACACTTGAAAAAACTTGGATTGCACGCGGTTATTTATGACAAGTAAATTATCTTTAAGTATTTGAATTCTTATAGCCAGATTGTACTGTTATGATATTAAACATTTTCATCATTTAATAGAATTGACGAGTATAACGCGAAAGAAGTCAAGGAGAGTATATTCTTGGTTGACGCTAGAGAAAATCAGAAGGCGCTAATTGCTTTAGCGCACTGCAATCAAGCTTCTTCACAGCAACCTCAAATTGGTCCTCACAACTCGGAGAAGGTGAAATTAAATATTTGTCGTTTTTTCTTTTTTTTTTTTTGTAAGATAATATATTCGTCAGCATCGTTGTTTTGGTTCATGTTCATCGAATTATACAAATTGTAAATTATTTGTTTTATAGGATTATTATATGGACATCGATAAATCGCAAAACAAGATCACAACCACATCGAGTACAAATTCGCTAACATCTTTTGGTAAGAATACTAATGGTGGCGATAATATATATCCCATATCAACTATTAAATTACCAAATACATGTAACCATCAGGAGAGCAAAGAGATCAGTGATGTTACAAAGGATTTTAGCGATTGCGCGAAGTCCTTCGGCCACTCATTGAAAACTAAAAGCATCTCAGACATAGTTTGCGAACAAACGGCTGCGATACCTGGCATCTACGTAGAGGCTAAGTCTCCAACGGACTGTATCTGATGTTTCTCCTTTAGTCTATTCTGTTTTAACACGGAAGACATTCTCTAGAAAAACACCTATCACAAAGAGGAAGAAAAATTTGAAAAAGAAATTTTGTTATAATTCATAATTTTACTATATTTACATGGAGGGGTTAAATAATTTAAAGTTCTCCTACAAAGGCCATTACACGGATTGAAAGACGATCGATTGCACTTTTTTTACATCATTTTATCATTCCTGTAATCGGTCGACTTGATTGTCCATTTTATATTATATCTTATTTAAAACAATACAATGGCCTTTCTTCAAACATTAATCAAGTCCGATGTCGGTTATAAGAAACGAGTTTAACTCCTATTGCTTCTGCCTGTGGTAGGTAAATACTGAAATTGTAAATTTTTAGTACAAATACCTCTTCGACATTTTCATTTAGTTCATAAAAGCATCGCTATCTCATAATTCCATTCTCTAGAATTTGAAGATCAATTTAGAAACAAAATTAACAGATAAATGACATTAAAAAAATATATGACATCGCAAATATACCTTTTTACGTAACGCAAGAGAAAACATGAATTGCCTTCGACAGCATAAAACATTGACAAAGCTGCAGGGTAACTATTTTTAATAGACATAGAATATTTTACGTTTATTTATTTAGACCTTCAATTATTTTATAGTATAATGTCCTTAAAATTAAAAAGTGAAAAGAATTTCTTCATCAAACGAAAGTTTTTTTGTTGAAAGCTTCTTCGTCTGCGAATATAAAATCATTTATAAGAACAGACTACAAAGATTGCACTATTTCGTCCATATTACATAATACGATGTTGCCAAGTATAACTTTTTCCTTCACGAACGAACATAATTTTTTTTTAGAAGTTTCAGCGGAATTTTTAAATAAATACAACCGGAACATTTTGAAAACGTACATTCGCTTTATAGGTGAAATTCTGTCCTGGAAATTGATGTCTATTAATCTTACAAGTGCATCAGCGAGCAAATTGAGTATTTAGCGAACATGATATCTTTTCAAAGTTTTTAACAGAGAAGATAATTTAAACCGGTATACCGCATTGGTAGTACGCTATTATCATTAAAAAGCGAGCGATTGTATCAATCGTTAAGATTCAGACAATATCCGTAGCGCACCCAGGGGGTGGGGCAGGGGGCCAAGTCCCCTCCACCCTCCAAGAAAAGTTTAGCTTCCAAAATTAAAATCGCGGAATAGCCCTTGACAGATATGTTGGCTAAAAAAAAGGTCATCACGCAAAACCTAGGGCTGGGTCTAACTCGGAAGAAATTGCATCCTGGGTGCGCCACTGGACAGTATATTATACAATGTGTCGGTTGATGGTTTAAAAAATTATAGCCACGAATATGTTAAAGAATCACATATGCTGTAATTGCACGTATTAAAGTGCATAAAATGGGACGGTTGCTAATTTTTTCTATTGTCATAGACGCTACACATTGTAATAAATCAATTCGATAAATTTATAATTAATGCATCCGTAGAATTTTGCAAATTCCGACACATAGATTAATGCGTTGCAGTCTCCAAATGTATACTGATAAACATCATATATATTTCAGATTTATAATCATGTGTCTGTTTTTATCTCTCCCTATTAATAAAGATAGATTGAATATGCAACAATATAATTATAAATGCTATAATTAACTATATAGTTTTGTAAAAATTCTACAACTTAATATTAGCGTATACATATAAAAACAAATAAGAAATAATATTTTTGCATTTGCATTTGAAGCCTTTAACTTATTTACTGTGAGTACCTGACTTGAGAATATATATATATAGTTACTAAATGTAATTAATATAAATAACGCGCTATGGGTCGTTTACTTTAAATTGCAGTACAATAAACAACTTAGAATTCTATGTGTCTATTTTATTTATAACATTAATTTCATAAAATTTGTCAAATTCTGTTAAAACATTCAACAAAACAATTGTCACCCTTCCGTTCGTATAATTATTTCATAATTTCATATTTACGTATCGCATACTGAAGTGTTTTTAATTTGAATCGGATGTAGTAATAACTCCACAACTATTAAAAATTTATTTTCGTGTTATCAATCTATTTTAAATGCGCGAATGTAATGGCTGTTGTAACAATATTTATTTGCACTTCGCGCAATAAAAATTAAGTTATAAGTTTACGCAAGTACACGTAAATGCTATACATTCAATGGAGAAAAACATTTTTTGAAATTTCATGTTTTTTCGTACCATATCCTAAATCTTCCCATTTATATATCTATACGAGAAATCTACAAAAATGAGTGAATTATATATACATATACAATTATTTGAAATTATGCGGAAACTATGGTAAAAATCGCTATACATATATATATATATATATATATATATTAGGTGACGGCGCGATCGTTCACAAATATTTAAAGGCTGGAAATACAATTATTATTTCGTGACAAGAATTTTGGATTTACAGTAATAAGATAAATTTTTTTCGATTTTCGAATTTTTGAATTCACTCGAATCCAGCTATTACTTATATATATTATCAATATATTACTTAACATTTTTTATTCAAAACGGTAGAAATTTCGTCTATTGTATCTTCATTTTTCTAATCTAAATTGCCGTAATTTCCCTAGACAGTAGAAATGTAGAATAGCCGAGAAGTATATATATATATCTAAACAGAAGAAGAAAAAGAATGAAAACCATATACACATTCCAGCCGAGTATTTCTAATATTTCTCCTGAGTATACATATAATTTGATGGTTGTAGAATGAAATATAGTTTCTTAACGTGGTTGAAACAGTATAACCTAATCATTATTTTCAATACCAACGTTACTGGCTGTATCTTCCTCAATCTGCACTTGCACTTGTATGGCAGTTTCTTACAATTAGTCGAAGTGTCCCTGGAAACTTTCGAATATCGAAACCGCGTTCGAAACAAGGAGAATTTATTTAATGGCGGTCGAAGAGCCCCCACCCTGACCTCGTATGTAGAGACAGTCAAGGTGTCAACAGGCGAGGCCGAACAGAGTTTACGCGTTAATTTTCGTCTGTTCGTATTTGCACGTTTATTTCGATGCTTATTGTATCGCGCTAGAATATTTGAACCCGGTAGAGCGAATACATGCTTTCGATACAACTGGCGTTCGGAGAATGCAACTATCGAGAACATAGCACGGAGCAGATTTTTCTGACGTGTATGTGTGTATACGTACATAATGTTTTGATTCAATCGCAGCTGAGGTTCTCTCGCATCTAAGTATTTCGATAAAGAATGTTCTTTACGGATTTTCTTTCCGCTAACAACAGTGTAGTCAGTTTTTAATTCTCCCCTCGCTGAACACTGCAGCTTTTCCGCGGTATAATATACTCGTGTGTCGATATTTATTACAGTATACATAATACTTTTTATTTAATAAGTGTATACATTCCGGACCGAGTATGCTCGACGTTGCATTATTATTGTACAGTGTCACTGTGACAGCGTGTACCTCGACGATTATAGCAGCGTATTGAAGTTGTTTTTATGGTATCGAATTAATAAATATTTTTATAAACAATCACCGTATAGAAACTTTATTGCACTTGTCTCGTGTCGATTATAATTTCTAATTATTTATTAAGCGACAATATTCTAGTGTTTTCTATTATTATCTAGATATAATTAATTTATGTCTTTTGTTTCTCTTTAAATATATTAATATTGTTTTGACCAGTACATACATTAATTTACGATGCGTTTATATAATGTACATTAGATTATTCAGCACAATTTTTCTCAATAATGTTTTTGTTCTCTTATTTGCATGGAAAACTACTTTTCAAAGAAAACTGCTTTTATAAGAATTGAACGATTTGTACAATGATTGAATTAACATTGAAATATTTTTTAGATACGACTCTTTATTACGAGTCTCTCGCAACGTAGTTATAAAAAAACACTAATTCAATGAACTTGGATGATGAGCTTTACCTTATCCAGCAGCGTTGAGGTAAATATACTGTAATGGGGTGGGTCTCGTCCACCACAGTATGGATTACAATATGGAGTTGCTTCTTGCGGGGCTTACAATTAGCTCCGCAAACATCTCCGAAACAGGTACCTTGTGATAAAACACGGAAAGTTTTTACCGACTCTTGGGGAATTATCAGCGACGGACCTTTAGGCTCAAATTATACTCAAGACTCCCACTGTGAATGGCTCATAAAAGGTTAAACATCTCTATAATATAACTTTTTCGTAGTTCCTTCTCTTAATTGTTGTTATTCAATATAATTTTAACACTTTTCCAGCGAACAACAGCCGTCAATTTATTACCTTAAGTTTCCGTACCATGGGAACAGAATGCAGTTATGATTATGTTTTTGTTTACGATGGGGATTCTTTTCGATCGCCGCTTTTAGGAAGTTTCAGTGGAAAGACGGAGCCGCAGCAAGTGACATCATCATCTGGTTATGTAAGTTGATATAAACTCTCTCAACTATGCCGATACTAATCACATTCTTATGAATAACTCAAATAGCACAATCAATAAGGAGCACTGTAGTACATCCATTCTTTCTTTTACAGATGCTAATATTATTATACAGTGATACAAATTATGTACTGGATGGTTTTCATGCAGAGTTCTCGGTTACAAATTGTCCAAATAATTGTACAAATCATGGAAAGTGTATTAATAATAAATGTGTCTGTGAAAACGATTGGGGTGGTAAAGATTGTTCGAGGGCACTTTGTCCAAATAATTGTAGCTACGGCGGTGACTGTAATACAAAAAGGTGTCAATGCCATGATGGATATTCAGGACAGTCTTGTTCGTTACATAAAACTCATCCAGAAGGCAACAAGTATGTCGTTAGACGTTCTATTTTGTTAAAATAGTTGAATATTAGCTTCTAAACATAACACATCTTAAACAGATGGCACTGGCTTTCGCATTCAGAAGGCGGATTAAGGCCACGAGCAGCGCACACAGCAGTATACATAAAAGAATCCGATTCTCTTTATGTTTTTGGTGGCTACGATCTCAATGATATACTCAGTGATTTGGAAGTGTACCAATTTAGCACAAGTCAGTGGGAAGATGCATATGGTAATGTACTAGGTAAGGAAAACATTTCTTTGTTACATTTATAGGATTATACTTAGCCCTTAGCACTCGAGCGGTGACTCAAAGTTACCACTAAACTAAGAACTATTAACTCTTCGACATACATAGATTAGTACTTTTTCTATAACGAACGTCCAACTGCATCGATTGATGTATTAAAAAATACCTGATTCCATTTAAAAAAATGAAGTTGACCTTCATATGTTCTTTACGCATCCACCTACAAAAAAAGCTACTAACATTTGAATAATGCCCCCTCGAAACCAAGCAAGTTCCATCTGATGCATTTCTTCCTAATACCAATAGCAGCCGAGTTATTCAGGTGGCCTGTTTCTAGCGCCTCACCCTGTATTGGGATTTTCGGGTTTTCGCATTGTACCTCTAATTATATTATTAATTATTAGACTGCGGATATTTATGCAATTTTCAATTTTTGAATTTTAAGAAAGTGGAATAAAATAAAACAGAATCTTATTTCCAGTGGTAGTACCATTCGCAGATCTGAAATAAATAGATATTGTACTAGATTCTGTCGAATTTTATATCCTACCCTGCTTTGAACATTTTCAGAGGCCATAAATGCATGAAGATCCACAGTCTAATAATTACTATTGCAATAATAGAGATGCATAACTGCATCTCATAATTTGTTAATTACATCATATGTTCTATAATGTCTATCTAATGTGGTATATCCTTTCTGAATAGAACGCACCTCATCTGCAGAATATTTAGATCCTATGCTCATTGGTACCGAGTTAGAACGAATGGGTGCAGGTGCAAAAGAGTTATATGGTGTTCGTCGATCATCCCTCATGTTTAGGGTACTCTACAGTATTAAAGACAATAATACTTTTAGTCTACGTAACCATGGAAACTCAGAAAATTTACACGGTAGGTCGGAATTTAGAAATACTCCAGAACACAAAGCACACGAAAGAAAGATTCAAGAAGCCAGAGATAGCGAAGCAAGTAAAAGTACAATTAGAATAGAAAGAAACGACGATCAACGAAGGAAACACTCTAGGCATACAAAACTTCGATATGCACAAACAGCAAGGTAAACGAATTGAATATCGTTGATGTTATTAAATCCCATTTAAATACTAATCATTGTTTTAAAAAATATCTTTTTCTTTATTACATTAGACATCGTAGGAATCTTGAAGACTTTGGTCTTTATCGAGAACTTCATGCTTCGAATATAAAAAGTGGTATATCAAATTGGGAAGAGCAAAGCGTCGAAGACTCTGTTCAAGAAAATATTTCTATCGAAGAACCTAAGTCATCAACTGACGAATCGTTTAAAGATGAATCTACGAAGTCTTCTATCGACGAATTGCCTAAACCAAGCCCACGTTATGGTCACGCTGCTTGTAGATACAATGGTTAGTTGCTAGAGGTGTACGAGAGCCCGAAAATGTCGGATCGGAACGAGAATTTTATTCGGATTGCGGCAGGTTCTTGAAAATTTCGGGATTCTCGAGAATAACCAGCAGTCCCGATATATTCGAGAAACCGACTCGTATCGACCATCAGGTACCCGACATTTTCGGGGTTTCACACACCTCTATTAGTTGTACATACACATATTTGCGAGTTCAAGAAAATTTCATATAATTTGTGATCTTATTGTGTTTTCAGACGGTTTTGTCATATATGGAGGGAAAGTGCAAGATGGTTCTTTATCAAATGAATTGTGGCATTATAATGTTAACACGCGTATTTGGACGTTACGAGCTAAAAATTCTCCGTTCTATCCACCACAATTGACAAGACATACTCTTACTTTAGCGAATGATCATATTTACCTTTTCGGTGGTAGTACAGTTGATGGGGAATTTTCATCTAGTCTTTATACAATTAAATTGAATTTATGTAAGTTCATATTTAGCTATTATGAACATCAAATTTGTTCTTAATTCGTTTCTACGAAAGCACAAATTCACAATTAACCCGGAAGTACGCGCGCGTTGGTCTTTTTGACCGACGATTTCGTATATATTCAAATACGATCCAAGTCTTCGACTGTTGATTTTTTCTGTCGAGCTATTCTCGTTTGAAGGGGGTCTCGACTTGTTTATCTTATGTGGCGATATTTAGTGCAGTCGCATTAGTTTTAAAACATACTATCGTTACGCGTCGGTCTATTCGACCATAGCGCGCCTACTAACGTCAGTCTGATTTCGTCCATCGAGTTTGACGCATACTGCGTGGCAATGATGGCTAATTTCGGATATTTTTAAGACATTGAAGACGAGGTCAGTGATTCAGCAGAAGATTCCGATTATGTAATAGAATCCGATCACAATACTGATTCGGAAATTGATTGTTCAGATATAGAAATATCTGATTTCTATATCTAGAGGTGACATATACTTCCAATGAAGAAAATGTACTTGTTCGTCATTTTCAAGATACATTTCTAATCTGAAGAAAATATAAAAATTTAATGTTTACAAAATCGAAAATTTACAAGTACATTTTGTGAAAAAAAGATACAAAATATGTTAAATTATTGGTGTTATGAAAAAATACAAAATCAAGTTATAAATTCAAATTGATAAAAGGACACTATACTATTATATGTAAATTTTGCGTTCGCAAAAATTTGTGTATAATATTTTTTTTTTAAATTGATTACAATGTATCATTTGCATAAAAATAAATTTTCCAGAACTCTACAATCCATTACATTGGCAAAGATAAAACAACTGTATGGTCTAAACTACCACCTAGAACCATACCAGGTGACCATTTATTTTATAATAAAAAATTGTTATTGTTTATGTAAAACAATTCTGAAACAATTAAGATACAATATTACACATTATTTATACTATATTAGTCATTTTATATTATATTAGCATCGGTCGAAATGACCGACGCGGGTCTACTAACGTAAGTGCTGGTGGCGCGCGTACTCCCGGGTTAAATTTTAGATTATGCCGTAGCATTTGGAACACTTTGTCTCGGTTATTATTTTCGAAATGTTTTCTATACACGTATTTCAATTTCAGCTGATCCTACTGCAACTACAGAAAGGTGGAGAGAAGTGCATCCTCGAGGAGGTAAAGAACTGGATGTACGCGTAGTTGCTCATTCAACTGTATACCACCGTGCTACTAACTCTCTGTTAGTTTACGGAGGAGTAGTGGCTAGCGTAGCACGATTTAGTAAATTATCAGATAGAATGTTTGTATTTCAACTTGATAGAAAAGTTTGGTCTGAAATTCACTATCCGAGGGCACACTTGAGGGATACGTATGTTCCCAGAGAACGGGCATTTCATACTTGCAATATTATAGGTGAGTACACTAAGACAACGAATTTTTTTAGAGATCGAGACTGGTTTCTGGATTCCCGCAGACCTCTGACACTGACACAATTCAATCCTATTTTTACATTTGTACACTGTAATGCCGACTTGATTTTGCAGGAAATTATTTGGTAGTATTTGGTGGATACTCTCATAGACATAATAAAGAAGAAATTTGTTATGATAATCAGATGTATTTGTATCACTTAGGCTGCCACGCCTGGGTAAGTCACGACGTATTAGGTTTAAATGACAAAGGTAAGTTAAAACCTCGATCCGTTTATCCGGGAATTCAAGCAAGTATTGGGAACTGTTTGTTCTTTTTCTTTTAATATTTCATGTGATTTTTAGATTCCCGTTACCCAAAACAACAGGGGGTGTTTGCGCACGCGGCAGATGTGCGTAACGGAAACACTTTGTTATTAGTGGGTGGTTATCATGGAAATGTTAATGCAGATTTGCTTGGATATACGTTACCACCGATGTTGGCGCCGGGAGACGAAGATTACACAGAACCTGAACTTTTATGTTCAAGGCATAAAAGTCTAATGGAATGTTCAGCTAATCCTGAATGCGGTTGGTGCTCAGCAGACGAGGTACTTTTTAACATAGGTACTTTAGGTACAGTAGGTATTTCGATGCAGTCATAAGAAGATAGTTTCCCTACACGATCTTTGTCCCTGCTCGGAACAGGCGATGGGAGCTAGATCGCGACTTTACTGTAGTACTTGGTGTAACGAACTGGCAGTCGATAGGAATGCCAATAAGCGAGAACCTACTGTATCCCTTTTAAAAAAAGTGATTTTCATGCAAGTTTTAATTGTTTCAGATATGCTACGGTAGAACAATTGGTAGTAACTGCACAACTAATCTTCAGACGACTCGTTGCCCAGGCGTTTGTCCTGCACTTGGTGATTGCCATTCTTGTTTGATACATGGCCAACCCGGCGGCGGGTGGGGCACAACCGCGCGCGGTAAAAAATCAATTTCCAACAAGTTGAATTTAGGAACTTGTACGTGGTGCGTTCAGAACGCACGGTGTCATCACAAAGATGATAATTACGGGGTTTGCGGTTTACGAGACGATACGTTATCTCAGATACCTGGATGGTGGGGTCCCAAAGGAACAGAGATTATCAAAGTAGAGGAGTGTCGTGAAATGGATAAAAGGCCAGGATTAACATTTTTGAAGTATAAACCTCCAGTGAATTTTAGTCAACCCGACTCGGTAACAATAGTCAATGCTACAACAGTTGATTTTAACGTTCCGTCTATGCAAGGAGCAAAAACCGAGTCTGCTCTTGGTGGAGAAATGATAGCTAGATTAATCGGGTTTTTAAGACCTCCACAGTATTATTGGGACAATACGGTAGAACACTTAAAGATTTGCGTTAGTTATAACAGCGCGACACTTCATGTATCACGGAGCAGTGATCCCGAAGAACTGGTAAATTGCTGTTTCATATTTTCATTAATAATTTAAACCATCGTTCATTATTTCACGTATAAGATCACCTTCATTCGAACGAATCTTTTTCAGGAATTAGTCGCAAATTTAACTGCCGAGACATCACAATGTATACCAACGAAATGGCCAGATGGACATCAGATGATGTTGATGCCAGGCCGATATTTATTAGATTTTGAATCGAAACGAATGGTTACTACCAGTTACGCGTACGCGAGCAAAATGGAGATCACCCATAACAAGAAAACCGAGAATCCGAAAGTATTTACATTTGAATATCTTGAACCATATCAAAATGGATCCTGCCATCAGTACAAAAACTGTCTTCACTGTTTAACCGACTCGTCGTGCGGCTGGTGTGATATTATTAATAAATGCCTTTCACGTTCCATCAACGAAACAGAAAGTTGTGTGGCCGACATGGAATGGGATGAGGATGGCAATCCGATTCGCGAATGGCATTATCTGACCATCACGCCTTCCACTTGTGCTAACTGTTCTAATTACATCTCTTGCGAATCTTGCGTTGGTAGTAATTTGTGCGAATGGTGGACAGAGGAGGCTCGATGTGCGAGAATAGGTAGACTGCCGAATGCTGTTGTCAGTCTCGATCAATGTCCCATTCCTTGCAGACAACGTTCGAATTGCACGCAATGCTTAGATGAGCGTGGAAGATGCGTGTGGTGCGAAGCTACGCAGGAATGCTTTTCTTTTTCGGTATACACGTCTGAATATCAGTTTGGCTTGTGCCGGGAATGGATGGATCAAGCCGGGCTTATGGGAGTAACTTCAAGATCGGGATCGTCCTTAACAGGCAACGATCAATGCAAAAGCTGCAGTCGACACACAAACTGTTCTAATTGTTTACACTCGTTAAGTTGCGGTTGGTGTTACAGTCTGGAAAATCCGATTTTGGGGGCGTGCGTGCAAGGAGACTTCAATCAACCGCATGTTAATTGTAGTTTAGTGATCAACGAATATCAAAACACTACGTTGGAGGCGGACGAATCAGGTTGGGCATACGCTCAATGCCCAGATGTCGACGAATGCGACTTAGGCTTGCACGATTGCCATCCCGACGCGTTATGCACCAACACTCACGGTAGTTTCAGTTGTCAGTGCAAAAGAGGTTTCAACGGGGACGGCAAAGAGAACTGCACGAAAACATGCTTCGAGAAATGCGTAAACGGTTACTGCAGCGAAGCACCTGATTACAAATGCGAATGTTATCTTGGCTGGACAGGACCAGACTGTAGAACGAATTGTGGTTGCTACAATCATTCTACTTGCGTACAGGGGCCAGGCATCTGCGACGAGTGTCAAGACTGGACCACAGGCAGATACTGCGAGGAATGTAAAGCGGGTAGTTATGGGAATGCTACGACGCCGCTTGGCTGCAAGAAGTGTAACTGCAACGAACACGGAGATAAAAACCTAGACATTTGCGATCGACAAACTGGTATATGTTTCTGCCGCGATAATACGCAAGGAGATATGTGCCAGCGTTGTAAGAAAGGGTATTACGGTGATCCGAGAGGCGGTGGAATGTGTTATTATGGTTGCATATCGCGAGGCATGTTGGGAGGAGAAGGAACTGGCAAGCAAGGTCTTGGTAGCAGACATTCGCAATTGTCTTTATGGGAAAGTCATTTCGGAGAATCGCCGACGAGAGAATGCCTCTGGATAGTCAGTCCGAAAACGGATCTTTCATCGGACACGATGCTTTCAGGACCACAGAGTGTAATACAATTTACTATACACGATGATATTAATGTTAGTTGTCAAGAGAATAGCGTTTACGTATACGACGGGCTTCCCGAATTCGTTTCTTCGACTACCAGTCATCAAAGTCAGCTGTTGGGCGTTTATTGTACAGAGAGTACGGATTATCCGGTAACGGTGGAAGCCAAGTCTGGATTTCTTACTGTACACTACAAACAGCTGGACGAAGTCGAAGGTTTCAACGCGAGTTACATAATAATGACGTGCGACAATTGTCCTGGAAACCGGGAATGCCGAAACGGGAATTGTTTCTGTAAAGTCGGTTTCGTCGGGATTAATTGCGACATCGAGATATGTCCGAACAACTGTACGTCGTCTAAGAAACAAGGAGCTTGCGATAAGGGTTACGGACGTTGCGTTTGCACGCCTGGATACGGTGGACGTGATTGCTCAATTAAAATCAAAGATCATCAACTGATATTCACCGAATTGTTCAACTCGGAATATTTGGCAGACCATTTAGATCATCTACGGAAAACACTACCAAGATTCGGTCACACGTTGGTCGCGGACAGACGAGGCAGCCTATGGATGTTTGGCGGATATTCGCTTAGCCATGGTCCTCTAAATGATATTAGACTTTTTGATACTAAAAATAACACCTGGATGCCTATTACTGTGGAATCTACCTCCGAAGCTTCTATGCCTCAAGGCAGATACTTTCATGCAACGGAGATAGTCCATAGTAGACAACAGATATACGTTTACGGTGGCTTGTCGATGAAGGAAGAAGACGTTCAAGGATTGTCTAACAATACACTGAGCGATTTCTGGAAGTTTAGTTTGCAAAATCAGAGGTGGATGCAAATTATGCAGGATGAATCGAAAAGAGAACCGCCACCTTTAGCTGGCCACACATTGACTTTACGCAGAAACGGAGAAACAGAAAGTTTGATACTAATCGGAGGATTTAGTCCTAAGTATGGTTACCTGGACACGGTATGGGAATTCAATTTGGAGTCAGAAACATGGGACACTATAAACACGGTTGGCAATGGACCATTAGGAGTTTATGGTCACTCAACAGTGTACCATAGTCAGTCGGATAGCTTTTATATCTTTGGTGGATATACGTATGCAATAAATCGAACGTTTATCTCGAATAAATTATATGCCTTAAATTATATAACTCGCACGTGGTCCGTACTTCCACCATTTGACGATGATCTTACCGACGGTAATAGTTTGGTAAGAGAACGTTTATTCATTATTGGACTGAGGATCTTTATGCAATCAGCTCTGATGCGATATAAAAATATTCTGCATTGATCGTGGAAAGCAGGAGTAAAATAAAAATTGATTTCATCCCACGTTACAAAACAACACTACAATATTCTTGAATTTTACTAATCCATTACTGTTTTATATTTCACCGAATTAATTTCTTCATAAATGCATAAAGATCCGCAGTCTATTCATTATTGTATCGGAGACAGATTAGAATGATAACAGTATTGTTCTGTTACAGCCACAAGCTAGATTTCTTCATTCCGCGGTTACTACCGACGAGTATATGGTTATATTTGGTGGACGCCAAAATCCTCACAATACTTCCGACTCATTGATCGCATATAAATACTCCTGTAATTTATGGATTCGTTTGATAACAAAAGATATGGAAGTTATTGGAAGTCCTCCGCCGCCAGCGTATGCTCACGCAATGACCCATGCTGATCCAGAATCGAACGCTGTGTACGTTGTTGGCGGTTTCGATGGGGGAATCAAAAGTCACGTTACTCTCATAAACATACCCGAGGATTTGTGCAACCTTTGGACTGATAAACTAACTTGCAGAAAGTATTTTGGATGCTCTTTTTGTTCTGTTACTACATTCAGCGGAAACAACGCTTCTTTTTGTTTCTCAAACGAAGAATCTGACAGTAAGAATAAAAGGTACATCGAATGTTTGTTTCGACAAGTTTTTCGCATGAATTAGAAAAATGGTAAAAACACATTCCATTTCAGATGTAGCAACGTTAGTCAAGCTCAAGTGTCGAACGGAGTTGTTTGCGACTCGAAATGGATGGCAACTAGAAAGTGTCAGAACTTTCGAACTTGTACAGAGTGTTTAGCAGAATGGCCATATTATAAAAGTGAGAAACCGATATGTAAGTGGTGCCCAAACTGTACGATCGGTATACACGGAAAGTGTATACCGGACGAAAAAGATTGCGATGAATTATATAAGTGCGATACCAGAGAAACATCAGTGGTAGATGTAAGTCAGTGTCGCGAACGACAGTGTCCAGCAAGCGATTGCGAGAAATGCAACAGTCTCGAAGGATGCGCATGGACACGGCAGGTCCTGGAGACTGGTAAGTTATAGAAATTGTCCAAAATACAGTGCTGCTTATCTGGCTGCCTATAAACAGCTTTTAATAAATTCCTAAATGTCATTGGATGGATCAGTAGTGGCGGTAACTCGTGAACCTGTATACGACTGGAATTGCATATCAGATGACATTTTCTATGACTCCACTATTAAAGTGGGAAGCCACTTTACGCAGTGTGAAAAACGATGCGCTGATCATAGAGATTGCAAAGAATGTCTGAAGGGTACAGGAGCTGAGGGAGGATGGCGGGAGTGTAGATGGTCAACGCAACTCAACGAAGTAAATATATAACCATACAGTAAAGCTGCCATGTGATCATGGAGACCCTCAGGGAGCTGGATCGTTACTTTACTGTAATAACATGAAGCAATGAATTATTCGATACAATTATAAAATAAAATTATTTCAGTGCATCTCTCCATCGTATCAACCACTTTACTGCGCTGGCGGTGTATGCGGTTTAGTACTGCGTAACTCTGATATTGATCATTGTCCCGAACCATGCTCAGTTTTCAAACAATGTAGTACATGTTTAAAACATTCGCATTGTGGATGGTGCTCTTTAGATTCAGCTAATATAACTGGTCAAGGAATATGCACGGAGGGTTCACTCGAAGCACCTACAGATCATCCAGCTGGTGGTACCTGCGAAATGCTTTATTATCAACAATTTCCTCAGACGGAACCACGTAAGGATAATTATTCAAGAGCAATAACATTATTTTAATTGATTTAGTATCGAATTGGAAGAAACGTTTACTTACGAATGATTTCAGCACTGATAACTACATTATTTCCACATTATGCAGAAGTGCTCGAAAATCCAGACAACGTAACAATGTTGATTCCAAGCGCATCGTCGAAACCAGTATTCTCTTGGCACTATGTACGGTGTCCTCCGGAAAACGAATGTACCAATGGTCACCATACATGCTCACCGAAAAGCGAAAAATGCTTTGATTTGCTAGAAGGATTCGAATGCATGTGCGGCGATGGATACAAAACTGAAACGTAATATTTTGTCTTCCTTAACATCGATAGTATCATCTATAGAGTTCATATAAGTTATTTATCTTTTTTTCAGTCCAGCATCGTTTAATGAATTTGGAAGGTAAGATTTCGATAAGATACAATAAAAAGGGGTAAACATGTTCTTTCCTGCGTGTATAATTGTAGTTTTACTTTTTAGAAAAATCTGCGTACCAATGTGTACACAGGGATGCGTCCGAGGAACATGCGTAGAGCCAAATGTTTGCCGTTGCGATTTTGGTTACGTAGGTGCCAATTGTTCGATTCAGTGCCAGTGTAACGGTCACAGTAATTGTGCCGGTCCAGATAAACTAGACGTTTGCTTAGAGTGCCATAATAATACGATGGGGCCCCAATGCGACAAGTGTTTACCCTTGTTTGTTGGAAATCCAGCAGATAACGGACAATGCGTGCCATGCCTGGAATACTGTAACGGGCATACTCGAATTTGTATTAACGAGAGTATGACTGTGCCGGTAATCTCCATTTTTTCTCCAAGTATACGTAATATAGGTAATGAGTAAATTTGAAAGATCAATTTTATTTCTAGGATCCGAATTCTATAAATAAAATGTCCATAGAGTTATTAAAGAAGCAATTAGTCGAAGGTCCTGTGTCTAAAGCGAAGTGCGTGAACTGTGGAAATAATACAAAGGGTGACAAGTGCGGCGAATGCATGACGGGTTACTTCCGGGGAACAGAAGATCTTCGCGATGTGTGTCGACCGTTAGTATTTGTTAAAATTGTTTTTCTCGTGATTTATATTAATACTTTACCGAACGGTAGCGGTTGAACGTCCTATATATACACGTCTCACCGATCATCCGATCGTAAACATTTCTCTGACACCGGCTTTGTTTCGGCTTAGGGCTTATTGGGGTAAAAAGCCGACAGGCTACCGGTCGGTAAAGTGTTAAAATTACAGTAAAATTGCGATCTAGCTCCCTGAGGATCTCCACGATCACTGTCCCTTCGCCTACCCCTCGTGGCTTTACTGTATATTGACGAAATATGTTTTCAGTTGCGAATGCCATGGTCATGGATTCACTTGCGACCCTGTAACGGGAGAAAAATGCAATTGTGGTAATAACACTGAAAGTAATTCATCGTGTACCAGCGGTCCTATAAAAGGTACGAATACCGGTGGTGCGCCGCCATGTTGGATGGTGCAATGCAGTAAATGCAAAGAAAATTATGCTGGCAATCCAACAATGGGTCATCAATGTTACAAAACAGTAACAGTCGACAACAAAATGTGTTTCGACTCGAAATTAATAGGTAATTCATTTTGGTACATAATTTTTCATCACCATCATTCTGCTCTCCGTTATTTCATTGAAAATATTCTGTTGCATAAATTCACGTCATTGCCCATTATCATAATATGTGTTACAAGTTTTTTCACTACATCAAACTAATGTATTCGTGCATTGAGCACTTTAACTAAGCATTACTTTTCTCAAATTGCAATGTTCTATTATATCTGGAGGATCCTATGGTTTGTACTCCTCCAATAATGTGTTACTATGTGTTTCCTAATGATTTTCTTAGTTGTTTTGTTATTTATCATTCGAATCGATTACAGATGAATGTAAAATGAAACCGAAACCGTTAAATCCTGGTCAGACGGTATTCTACATGGTGCAACCTCGTTTCATGAA
Organism: Lasioglossum oenotherae; assembly: GCA_028455765.1. NCBI lineage: Eukaryota > Metazoa > Arthropoda > Insecta > Hymenoptera > Halictidae > Lasioglossum > Lasioglossum oenotherae. The sequence continues at coordinate 5,231,341 of CM052299.1, read as the reverse complement.
CGTTGACATCAGGGTTATGGTGGACGTAACTCAAGGAGGTTTAGATCTGTTTTTCAGTCCCCGCGACGATTCTTTCGTCGTCAATCTGAATACAACAACTGGGTACCAGGATGTAAGTTTCATTAAATGTATCTTTCGCTGACAACCGTTAACAAAACGTCGAGTTTTCCATGATTTTCAAAATGATTTCTAGGTTGAGTTGGACAGTAGATTTGTATGGCGCAAAGATCCAGGAAACACACGGTTCGACAAACATACTCGTAGCATAATGAGAGTTGTCGAATATCATTCGCACAGTATGTATTCGTACGGTTCGAATAGCACTACACCCGAGCCAAATTGGAACACTGGTCCTCAGTACATCGTAATGGAATGCTATGCAAAAAGTCTCGCTACTTTCCTAACAATTGCGCAACGGAACACGATCTTGGTCGTAAGGAATCTGACGAATCGGCTGGTATTAACTTTACCACAGGACAAGCACGAGCTCCATCAAACGAAATTCCACATCGCCCTCAGAGCTATCGATCCTGTTCAGTCGGAAATAAGTAGTCGAGCTTCCTATGGAATGATTTTCTTCCGTCAGGATCAACTACACATTGACCTTTTCGTTTTCTTTTCTGTATTCTTCTCGTGTTTCTTTTTATTCCTGGCTGCTTGCGTGGTTGCCTGGAAAGCGAAACAAGCAGCTGACGTTCGCAGAGCACGCAGGAGACACGTTGTCGAAATGTTACACATGGCCAAGAGACCGTTCGCGTCGGCTACCATTATTTATGATCGCGATGGTAACGATTGCAGTCCAAGTTCACCACAGCGAAAAAGTAAACGCAATAAGGTAGGTAGCTTTCATAATGACGTGAGACCCGTCGCGGTTGAACCAACCGACGACGGTGTTGCGGCTGTAGCCACTGTTTTTATCAGATTGCCGGGTGGTCGACAGGCACCTGTTAAACTCGCTCTTGGCAGCTCATTGATACTATTGACCAGAGTTTATCCGGTGAATAGCAGGGTGTTCCTAAGACGTAGAAACAGTCACGCGTTGAACTGAGCTTCTTTCAATAGGGATTTCCTTTCCACTATCCTCGAAAGTCTGTTTAGGCAGGAAAAGACATAGGCAGTCATTTTTCTTCTCGACCCTTGCGAAACAGTTTCGTCGATCTCATCTCTCGTTGATAATTATTCGGCCGCTCGTGATGCATGATCGTTACGTGAATCGGAAGGTTGTCATTTCCCGATTCGTCGTCTATCGTGACTAGACTGCGGATCTTTATGCATTTACGAAAACATTGGCGAGGTGGAATATAAAACAGTGAAAAAAAATGTTTTAAATCTAAAGATAGTGTTATACTGTTTTCAGGTACAAAAAACTATTAGGGGGTGAAATGGATTTGTATTTGACTCCTGCTGCCCACAATCGTTGTTGAACATTTTCATTTTGCATAAAGTTCTGCAGTCTAATCATGACATTTATTTGAATTAGTTAAATTACGTTTTCTAACGGTAAATCGTCGTTTGTCTTTTTCTTTAACAGGATTTATTATTTGTTCTGCCATCATCGACATTGTTCAATATTCGCCAGTAACGTGTACTTTTTAGTTTAATATATTTGTATTATAGTCGCAAATGAAAACAATTCTAAGGGTATCTAAGCTAAGTGATAATATATAATATATATTGTCATACCATTCCATGACGAGACTGTATGTTTGTATATATAAGAATCTGTAATTATGTATTTGTAATTTACACAGTTTTGTAGAAACATTTTATGTGAACCGGACATGGTTTTGTGTCTTGGCACGTTCCGTGGCAATTTTCCATGGAAAGTGGATGATCTTATTCGGTTGTTTTACAACGGTCTCTGTAGGAAGACGGAAAAATGGAAAAGCCAGCCACGAGTATTGCTCGCATTATCAGATTGATATATTGATATTATTAGTAGAGATCTTAAACGAAAGTTAAAATTTTTTAATGAAAAAGAAATTTCCAAGAATGGTCGAATGGGTGAAGACGGCAGGTGGAGAGTTCATATTGTCGTGAATGTAAATATTGAAATGTCAGCACAGTGGAACAAATTATAAAGCTTGATGTGATAATATTCCAGCGCAAATACCGTCAGTAATTATTCTCTGTGTAAAGAAAATGCAATAATAATCAGCCGATTTGGCTCAGCTGGTCGGCAAACCGATGATTTTAGAACACGCGTGCACGTAAACACGTATGTATATGTATGTTAATTCAAGATATCGTAGATGCTGCCATGAGGATCGAATTGTATTTGCATAATTTAAACAAACAGTATTAGCATCGTCGATTAGAAAGAAGCTCGATAATGCGTGAAGTCGGAAAGGTTCCTATGCCAAAAACTGATGAGGAATAACGAGCGTTGTAGCATAATAACATTATTATTATTATTATTTATGGCAAAAATCAAGAACGGCAGGAGTTAAATAAATTAAAGGAAAATTGTAAATACGCGAGGTGCACATTTGCAAACGTTTACCGACACTGAACATATATATATCAATTGTAAAGTATTATTTGTCATTATCGATATTGGCTCGAGCCCGTTGGAGAATAGAAAGAGAAAAGTACATCTCTTATCAAAGATACTGATTCAACGTTATGTATTAATCAAAAGTATAGAAACGATAGGGCGTTGATGTAATGATATTAATATGTACTATTAAGACGAATACGAGCAAATCGATCGATAAACATATAGCTGTAAATACAAAAAAGGAGTGTTTTTTGCTAAACTGTTATGCGGTACTAAACAGGTTTAATATATATTCTGTACAGAATGTTTTCTAAGGTGATTGTTACACAGTTTGAATATTTTCCACTGTATTTTTATGAATCTCATTAAACTATTCAATCGGATACATTTTCTATGCGAAACTACTTTGCTTTTCGTGCAACGTAAAATTAACGTAGAGGTGGTTGTTTACGTGATTTTAATTGAATATTTACGAATACAGTGAAAAATGCTTGAACCGTTTTTGGAAGCATTCTACGTATGCCGTCTACATATTAGAAGAATGCAATATGTTGTTCCTCGACTATAGGAACTAACAGTACACATTGAGCAATTGTTAAGTGTGCATATGACAATGCAGCACGTTCTTATCCGTTTCGTTCCCACGAGTCTCATTGCGAATCTCATCGGACGATAATTTTATTATTTCTATGAATCGCCGAGTCGTCTCTGTCTCTCTAGCATAGCTTTTACACGATCATCGCGGTTCACGGTTACATGTTCGTTTATCTTCACGCGACTAACTATCCTAACTAACTCATTCGTGATGTTAGCGCGACAGTCTTTAAAACATGTCCCTAAACACTATAAGGATACGAAAAGAAACTAACGTATTGTACATTTCTAATAGATTTACATGAACAGAGGTATACATATTATATGTATACACAATGAATGTATAATTTCTCGGTTGTACAGATCTGAGCGTTATCTCCAAAATGTTCTATTTTATATATAATTATTACATTGCATTCAATGTAAGCGATATCTTCCAATGCCGGCATTGTATCGCGTTGAGAAATGTTTGTAACACTTCTGAGATACGGTCGTTTGTAAAGTGTAAAAGATAAAGGTTGTGAGGTCCGTTGGTGTCGGCATCCCGGGTAGGGTTCGCCAGCTTTATGGATTTATTTCTATTGTGTAAAATATAATAAACGTGTGTAAAATTGGGTTTCACTCGAGTTTCATAAATAATAAGCCATATAGGTTCCGTTGAAATATGTTGATGTGCGCAAGCTCAGGATAGTCCTGATTCTTTCACTCGTAAGCAGACTGCGGATCTTTATGCAAGATAAAAATGTTTTGTATTCATTATGGGAAGCAGGAATAACATAAAAATTGATTTCATCCCTTAACGACGCTTTGTTACATTAAAAGCAATATTACAACATTCTCGAATTTTTTAAATCTTTTACTGTGTTTTATATTTGACCCGATCAATTTCTTTGTAAATGCATAAAGATCCGCAGTCTACTTATGAGGATAATCGTCCTTCTTCGACGGCAATATTTTCCACACAGGCTTCTACTATATAGATACACTAATCTTACAATCCTTTTTATAAAAACGACCTTATGTAAAGATTTCCACCGAGCATGTATGAGATAATACATACATATAAAGCAAATGTATGTTCCACCCTATCACCATAGTAACTGTTCACCAACAAATACTCCGATACAAAGTTCGAGCGAGTACGCGATCGAATTTCTACTTTAGAATATGTCAACTTCGCGTTACGTCCAATTTATAGTTCTACGTGCAACAAAGAAGATATTGGCAAGTATACGAAAGCATAATTTTATAGGCGACAGTGTAAAATGAGATTTAAAATATCTACACAAAATCGCAATGGTCATAAGCGTTTGGTGAACTGTGTAGCATGGAGTTCTGCAGAAGAAATTTATTCCTGCGGGTACGTTTCAATGTTTAGAAAAATTTGGTTCTGCAAGATAATTTATATTTCTTTTTCTTTTTTCCTATAGTGAGGATCATTTATTAATAGCGTGGCACTTGGAAGGCGGTATAGCGCATTCCAGTGTCGTCACGCAATTTCCCGATGATTTTTACCCGACAGACATGCAGTGGCATCCACGGCTGAATCATGGGTCGTTAATTTCCAAAAAACAGACATTAGATGTTCTCTTGATTACTACGGCGGACGGTATTTATCATTTTGTTCGTGATGTTTTATTCTACGCTTTATAGAAAGTGTAGTGAAAATTAGCTATTTTGTTGTAAGTTTGTATTAGAAGGTAAATTATTTTTTATTTTATTGTACGTACACTGCTGTGCAAAAGAAAGAAGCAAATAAGAACACAGTAGGTTTTGAGAAAGGATTCCACTGTTTAATTGATTAGTTCTGTGAATATATATGTGTTATTGCAGCTTATCTAATATTGTAAATGCAATAAATCAATCATTGTACAATACAATTTCTACATAAAGATATTGTTTGCCATTATATCTTATAATTATACTGGGTGTTTCTTTCTTTTGCACAGTAGTGTATATCGCAAAATTTTTCATTAACACGTTCCATGCCACTAGTGGTACAAATATATATTTTATAACAAGTTTAACATTGTAGAATATATTTCCACCAAAACAATGAGACATTGTAAAGATGCAGTATAGAACAAAGCACGTAAGTTTATTTAATTGTCGAGCAAAAATGACTTGGCATGGAACGGAACGTGTTAACAAACTTTTCAACGAACAACGAAATTTTATTTTTTTGATACGCGTATTGAATAATATTTTGTTACAGGAAAGTATCATTTAGTCAATAAGAATGGCCGAATAGAGAAAAGCGTTGATGCTCACAAGGGCGCGACTACAGTAGGCAGATGGAGTTCCGATGGTTCTGCTCTTTTAACAGGTGAGTAAGATACGTTTTGAACGAATAGTTTATTATTTACTGAATTTTTAAATTGAAATTTCAGCTGGCGAGGATGGCTTAATAAAAGTCTGGTCGCGAAGCGGTATGCTTAGGTCTGTTGTAGTCAGAAGTGTATTTCCTATTTTATCCGCTGCTTGGAGTCCAAATTGTACAACGGTCCTGTATTCTCAGGGTGTTCATTTAATATTTCAGTCACTGAATTCGAATTCAAAACCACGGAAGGTAGAATAATTTAATCCATGCGCGTAGCATTTGTATTATTCGGGAATGAAACAATTTTTTGTATAAACATTTTAGTTGCTAGCACACGACGGACTGATTTTGATCGTATGTTGGAGCCAGACTAGTGGACTGGTAATCTCTGGCGGAGAAGATTGCAGGTACAAGGTGTGTGTACAGATAATTATAAAATTACATTAATTCTATGAACATGTTATCTTACATGTCTGACAAAATCATTGAAGCAGTTCATTTCTTTGAAAGGTATGGGACCCCAGTGGCACTCTAGTGTTCTCCAGCAACATAGGAGATTATCCCATCACATCGTTGAGTTGGAGTTACTCAGGGAATCACTTCGCTGTCGGATCTTTCAATACAATCAAACTGTGTGATAAAACAGGAGTTCGTTTATTTCGATATTGTAGTTTATTCTTAATGTATAAAAATGCATAAAAATCCGCAGTCTAGTCATCATTAGAGGTGTGCGAGAACCACACCTCCCGCGATTATAATATTCTTCCATAACAATGCTTATATTTCTAGTGGTCCTATTCGCTGGAAAAAATTAATTCTGGAAGTATATACTGTATTGCCTGGTCTAGCGATAGTACTCAAATCGCTATGGCCTGTAGTAATGGAACTGTGTTAACTGGACATATAATAGATAGGTACTACAAAATTTCATAACAATGCAAATGTTGTTGAGAACAAGCTTTTTATTTATGTGTTTTAATATATATATATGTGCTAACAGGAGATTGGAATGGAATAATTACGAAGCTACATTAGTTAAAAGGAAAGTGATCGAAATCAGACATATTGCCAACGAGGTCCAGGAAACATTAGAGATATCGGACCGTGTGGTGCAGCTGGAATTTGGTTTCGATCATTTGGTTGTTATAACACCGGCTCAGTGTCATATTTACTCGGTAGTGAACTGGAACACACCGGCTATATTCGATTTGAAGAATACCAGTGTATCAGCAGTACTCCTTGCAGAGAAGTATGCAATAATTATTGTATTTTAATGTAAATATACTTTGTACGGTATAGAAAAGATATCGATCATTTTCAGACAGTTCCTACTGGTCGAATGGAATAGCGTATCGTTGTACAGTTATCAAGGTCGACTATTAGGTACTCCAAAGTGGAAAGGGATGACACAGGAAAGACTTCATCCCCCTTGCGTATCATTGTGCTCTGACACTTTAGTCATAAGATCTCAAACTAATGAAAAATGTATGGCGAAATACAGTGTACATTATTTCTTCGGAGTCGATTGTCTTCTTCCAAATTTTCATGGATCTTGTTTTTTTTAGTACTTCATGTGTTGGAAGTCGCCTACAATAAACCGGTAACGGAAAGTCAACCCTACGTACACCTTCAAGATATTACAAGGGTGGCGCTAAATCATATCGGAGGACCGAATGAACGACAAGTGGCGTTAATCGATGCGAATAAAGATTTGTTTCTGGTTTCTGTTCGAACTACTGGCTTCGGTAGAGTATGTAAAATAGGTATGCATTTTGTCCTATTGGTAATTCGATCGCAAGCACACTTGTGCTGGTTTCAAATATTTAAAACTAACTAAAAATTTTGATAGTTTAAGAGAATATATGTATAATAACTAGACTCCGGAATTCTATGCATTTATAACAAAAATGAGGAAAAATCTTGCAATTGATGCACAAACTCCTTATTTTGCATCAACATCCGGAGTCTAATGATAACCGTTATTAGGCTATATTAAAATTTTTATTTTTTCCTGTTTCTAATGACTTAATATACAGCTATAAATTTTTATTTTTTCAGCCGCAATGGCGCAAGATATCGCATGGGCGACAGACGCAAATGTTTTAGCAGCGATGCTCGATGCAATGTTGTCTGTATGGCTATGTCCTAATTGCGTGCATTATAGTGATCGGAAAATAATAAGAAAGACTAGGATTGATAAACCAAGCAGGTTTGAATTTGTTTTCCTTTATATCGGAAAATATCGTCCACTCGCTAACGCACTCTGAATGCTTACAGTGAATTTGGCAGACAACCAAGTATTTCAAGTGTGTACAACGGTATGGTAATGGTACGTCGTGGTGATGGTGCATTGGTAGCATCTTCCTTTTATACATTCTTCATCAGTCTTCATCAACATATATTGTATAAAAGGTGGAAAGAAGCATTGTCTCTTTGTCGAATCGCTCAGGTAATATTTCTTGTATATGTATTGGGTTGGCAAGAAAGTAATTTCGGTATTTTAAGGTGAAATGAAACCCAATTTTGTTATTCAATATGTAGCTGTCGTAAGCTTTATGAAAATAGACAATAACTTTATTAAGTTACCAGAAAGATGGCAAAAGATCATTGGTAACAAGATGGAAAATATTTGAACGATTACAGTTCATTGTTTAAAGAAATTTTTATTTCACCTTAAAATACCGAAATTACTTTCTTGCCAACCTAATAATATCTTCCAGCGTAATATTATTTTTAAGATATTGAATTTCCAAGTAGAATGAAATATTATGGACTTGTATGGCCGTTATGGCAACTGATAACAAAGAACTGAGCGCTGCAGAAGAAGCGTACGCAGCGATTTCAAGATATGACAAAGTGGATTATATTCAGTATATAAAGGTAATTGTAATATATAACGAAAGAAAAAAATTTGTCCTTTAATAATCCATTTTTATGTTCGAATTGTCGAAAAGAAATTTTCAAATAAAACTCAGAGACTGGCAGAAATGGCGCTTCTCTCTGGTGACCTGTTAACTGCAGAAGGTATACTTTTGCAAAATGGTTTAATCGCAGAAGCTATACAGATTAATATCGAAGTGTACAATTGGAATAGGTATTGTTACATTGTGATAGACGTCACTTAAAAAATATATACAACATATATATATTTTTTCTTTTGAATTATGTTTTCTTTCAGAGCGTTAGAATTAGCCATTAGGCACAAAAAGCAACAAGAGGAAGTTCTAAACGCGAGAAGAAAGTATCTTGAAGTGATTAACAAGGAAGAAACGAATCAGAGCTTCCTCGCGTATATCGCGACAGTTACGAAAGTGCGGGTAATCTGATTTCTCAATTTGGCCGCACAATTTTTTATAAATAGCACATAATTTTGTACACTTTTTCCGAACAGTGAGAATAAATTCTTTTTACCAGGAAGTAAATGAGAAGAATAAAAATCAAGTTTACGAGGAGATCATTATCGAACGGTCTGCTAGTCGAGAGGAATCTGAATTAGCGGAACCGGAAGTTACACAGCACGAGATGTCGGAAAAAGAAATATATACTTGAAAGAGCAGCGCGAGTTGCGTTTACACAAATCATTTGTTGAAATATGTAAAATTTAAATACAACGAACCATTGTCCGATTTCAAGTGACCTCCTAATTATTAGACTAAGGAACAATAAATAATAAGAAACTCGTACGAGAGGATATGTTATGAAAATGTTTATATAACAAATTATACAATAACCGTACATTTAATACACGTTAGAAAATTAAATATTTTAAAAATGTTGAAATTATAATAACGATCAGCGTGGAAAATATAAATACCGACACAAGCTTCCACGTAGACCACGTTGCTTCTTTTGTTACTGGCCTATAGCGTGTTGTCAAGGCAGACTAAAATAGGAGGCTCAAGTTAGACGAAGAAAATGCGAATTTTACTTTACTTAGGCCACATAATACATCTCAGATTACCCATCCACCATTGGCTTGTATCCATGCTGCAAGATCTTCTTCCAAAACGTCGTTCATACCTGATAACCAAAATGAAACGAAAAATTTGCTTTTATTTATTTTATTATTTATTTATTCTATCTAGAAATCGTGAAGAATGAAATTAAAAAATTTGGTAAAAATTGTTACTCTAATGTATATAGATAGAGAGACTCCAGTTTACCAAATATAATTAAAAATTGTTTATCATATAAGCATCGTTAATAAGGTTTCCGTTTTTGTACAAAATATTTAATGGAATTCCTTTTAGTCTTGATTTTGTTGTTAACACCGGCGACGTAATGAGTATACTAGTTTAGCTGTTTTGCGACATAGGACACATGCTGAGCAGCCACTTAACACTTCTCGGCCGCACCTTTCTTGCCAAAATAAGAGAAACAGGACTACCAGAGGAATGACATTATAATTTTAGACGAATTAATTACCTCTCTGTATGGCGGGTAGAAACTCAGGTTTGCCCTGACGTACGCAATCCACAGCAATGCCACCGGCGATGGCGTAAAGGGCTATCACTTTGCTCCAGGTCATCTCACCGTTTCTGATCATCTCCCTGGAGACATCGGCTATGGCCTCGCTGGCGGATTGTTCCGAAGAGAAACTGCCGCAGCCAATTTGTCGGGCGACGCGATTGAACAAGTTTGGATGCATTTTCTCCAGTTCGGAGCCGACCGATATCAATTCTGGGTAAACTTCACCTACGACCGCGCCACCCGGAAGCAACATCGCGCTCCTCATCCTCTTTAGACCGAGCTTCCGGTGAAAGATCCCGGACCGTTTCAATCGGTTTCGTATGTACTGACCGCATAATGATGTGCCCTGTACGAAATATAAATAATACCGATCAGACGCCTTCTTACGTATTCACTTGATGCACATACTTTAAATCAGAATAACTTTTTTATGAATGGATCAAACGACTTCGATTTTTCTATAAGGCTAGAAGAATTAGTTTAGTAAATGACGTTTAATAAATATGCTCAAAAAATGCATTTGACCAGTAAGCGAACGTGCTCGATTTTTGACAGGCAGCTGTGCGCGCATAAGTAGCGCATTCAGCCGGCAGATGCCCGGGCTGCCAGCATTCTGCCGTCAGCCTCTGCCGCCAGAGGCAGATTCTCGTGAATTACACGAGAAAGTAAAAGAGGCACCATTTACAACTTTTTTTATTAGAGCCCGTAATGAAAATTTAAAATATGTGTGTTGTAGATGTATGTTAGCTGTACACATGCTGAAAATTTCATCGGAATCGGTTGACGCAGAAAAAAATGTTTTAACTTTTAACTTTAACACTAACCGTACCATGACCGGTCAAATGACTGCTTTCACATTGTTTATTTTCTAATTATTGAAATGACAAAGATGCTTCGCAGATGGAAGCAAGCTGTGGCTCACTTGTGACACGGTGAGCTCAATGGAAGCAGAGACGGTCCTCCATCGAATCGTGTGAGAGATTTTCCTCGAGACGACGTCGCTGACATTGCTGAATCTTCTTCGAGCCGAATCGACGACATGAAACGGTGAGATCTCCGGATTGTTAGCTGGGAAACCAGCCAAATTCGAGTGTAAGGACAAGGCGAGGCTATTTCTCCGATAAGGTTGCGTCGCATTTCCGGAAATGTCTTCCAGGCCGCGTAGAGAACCGCAAAGTCCAGACATCGAGGCGTCCTCCGTAGTATTTTCCTGCCATTCAGGCTTCTGAGGCTTGAAGAATTTCAATGATCAATAGAAACTTGGAATTTTGTAATATAGTGGCAATAGATATTGGGTTGGCAAGAAAGTAATTTTCTTTTTTGCCGATAAGGACCAGAAGCGAAGTTTTATGAGCACGGAATTGTGAAGCTACTAGAAAATGGCAAAAGATCATCGAACAAAATGGAAAATATAAAATATATGTATTAAAGTTCATTGTCTGCATAAAAAAATTGGGTTCTATTTCACCTTGAAATACCGAAATTACTTTTTTGCCAACTCAATACCATTCGATTAAGTCCGTATAGGACTATACTATTTTTTTGTACATTTTTTTGAACAAAACCCGTTCAAGAAACCCGTCTATAATCGATCAAAATGTTTTCGAAACGTTTTTGAAACTCGTCTTCACTGATGTGTATATGTATACTATGTGTGCATTGTGCACGACTCATCCGAAAAGTACGTTCGAGATATGCGGAGAATATGCGTGACTTTTAACATATGCACAAATTATTCATTATGCAAAACATGTGCGATATGCGAAACAGAAAATACATTGTTATAGTTCGCTGTTGGGTGAAACAGTTCCCAGTTCTGTGTTTACACCCGTTTTCGGAAAGAACTTGCATTCGCATTTATAATTTATTGTATACGGCGATAATTAGGCTGTAGATTTTAATGCAACATGGACGATGTCTGCATTAATTAGAAGGAGCTATCATAGGATAATTTCAATGAGTTGAAAATATTTTCACTGCTTTGCATTTTTTTCATTATCTATTCTTTTTTTTTCATGAAATGCATACAGGATGCGACCGAATAAAATGTATTGGGTTGGAAAGAAAGTTCCGTAGCGTTTTGAAATTAAGAATCGAAGATGAAAATAAGGTGTATTTATACTTAAATAAATGAACAATCTGTTAGCAACGATGAAAATTCATCAGGAATATCTCCTTGAAAGTCGGAGGAACCTCGAACAGCATCAGCGAATATCTTCAACTCCCTTTATGGTAATCACGGCACGGGAACACGCGCTCGCGAAGGCGAGTGTTGATAGAATCGTCTGTCCTTACTACCACAATGGCCGCGGTACGTTTACAGTTCACACTAGGTATCGCGAGTAATTATTATTCCGCTCGCGGGTATAGCTGTTGTTATCTGGCAGCCTTATTTAGCCCTTGTTATTTAACATGCTCCGCGGCGCTTTCTATGCCGGCTGAACGTAGGTACACTTTCATTGTGTGCGCGTATTACTTGTCTCCGTCTCCACTTCGTCATTTGCTAACGAAGTGGATTAACCGCAGCGTCTGGCGTTTCTATAAATTAAAGCAGATTCCACTGATTACGGAATCACAGAATCACAGCAAAAGGTCTTTTACCTTCCTGTTCCATATCTTCTTTTTCTCAATACAGGAGGACCTCGATTAACCGGATGCCGATTATTATAAACAAATATGCTTTTAAATATGATTATATATTATGAAGGAAAATAAATTTATTTTCGAATATAATTTATATTTTAATTATTTCCTCGGGTCGCGATTATATCCATCGAACTTTAATTTATCCGGGCTGTTTGTCTACCGATCAAGCCGGTTAATCGAGGTCCTACTGTATTATTTATTAGTCGTTAATATTAGTTATAATAATATATAACATTGAATTTGTTGTGCAATGTGTATAAGGTATGTGTTGGTACACAGTAGAAATATATGTATATGTATATCTAAGATGTTTACATACCCGGCACAAATGAATGAATAATTTGCTGTTTGCGGTTACTTCTTTCAAGCGTAGAATAGTTATCGCTTATTATCAACGTCAAACAGCCGGTCACACACAATTATCGTTTGAAAGTCTGTGCAACCGACACGTTCGTTTCAATCTTTTTCTTTCATCGCAATGTTTGAATTCATAGTTTAACCCCTTGGCGTATTTTAAAAAGTCAGACTCGTGATGAACAATTTTAACGAAGTGTAACAAATATGAATGTCATGCGTTTCTTTTTAGATGAAATAAAATTTGATTCGTTTAGAGATTTTAATTCGTTTTAGATAGAATATAAATTTTCTTTTTCCTCCTGCGACATTCTTGGGGATAAAGACGATTTAATCACTGTAACTGTAAAGACAATGGTACGACAACTTTTCCCAGGATTGCAAAGGTGCGGGATTCGCATTCTCATTTCCCGATAATAGAAAAATGGGGTTCTTCGGTAGTCAAAAACGCTAGATAAAAGATCGATCTAGGGCGCTATCGCCCTCAAAAGTCCTATTTATTAGGTGAAGTAAAAAGTTCTGAGCGTTTTTCGCTTTATACATAAACGGGGCAAGAAGAACGCGAAGGCAATCTGAATGGTCAGGCTTCTTTCCCCGTTCTCTTCCCGCTAGTTTTCTGTTGTGCTCCGTACAGTAGTTATTATACGCGATCACGTACTATAGAGCAACGCGCGGAGAGGTGTAACGGTTAAATTTTTAATGGTTTATATCTCTTGAACGCATAGGCTTTTAAAAAATTTTTTTTTTAATATTGCATTGTCATCCAGTTCTGAGCTGTGTTTAAAATTTCAAGTCTCTAGCTGATCGGGAAGTCAGTTTTAAATCAATTGCAAAATCTGTACTGAACAGACAAACAGACAAGAAAGCGAGCTAATAAAAACGTGGTAAAATAGGACTTTTGAGGGCGATAACGGCCTAGATCGATCTTTTATCTAGCGTTTTTGACTACTGAAAAACCTCATTTTTCTATTATCGAGAAATGAGAACGCGAATCCAGTACCTTTGCAATTCTGGAAACGAGTCTACCGCCTTGATAATAATCGCAAAAAGCATCGACGAAATAATACGTGGCTCGAGAATGTGCACGATGTCAAAGCTTGGTCGCATAATATCGATGATGGCGCGCATATGTACATGATTTCCGATCATTTATTACGTGGAGGTGACAATTATTTCGTATTACTTGGCAAGAATAGTGGCGAAAAAACATGTTCCGTGTTAAATGATGTGTGGAATTTTTTCAAATTGGTTAAAGATATGCGCTTTAATACTGATGAAAATAAGTATCGGAATGCGCATCCACATGAAAAGCAACATCCACAGAGAATGATTAAAAAGAATATTGTTAAGATGGATGTATTTTGTGAATCTAAATTCTATACATGTACAAAGTTTCATCGAAATCGACCAAGGTTCTTATGAAATATAATTGATTGAAAATAGCAAAAAGTAAAATAGAATAGAATGAAAAATATGTCATTGAATAAATATCTGAATGTTAGCTTTGAATTTTAATTTACAAACGCTACGAACTTTCGATCGAGACCCAATAACTGCAACGAAATGGGTAAAGATTAAAGATTTCTTAGGAGAGGGAGGGAGGATCTAAAAGCGATGAAAACATGTACATACAACGATAAGCATGGAATTAATTTACCAATGTCTGGGTCGCCTCTTCCTGGACCCCCAGTCGAAAGTCTGGCTTCATCGTAATTAACGCGCGTCCGCCTGATTAGTCACTGCCGCTTTGCTTGCTCCACATATACATTTTACGTGTAATACAGTTTTGCTGAATTATCACTTATCAACGGTGAGAGCCTGACCGGTCGATTATCGTTCGAGGAGTGTGCGCGGCGACGCGTTAAATCGTTTGTTTTATCAATTTCCAAGGCTTATTTCCACGCTGGAATGATGCCGATAATGAGACCGAGCGTCGTCATTGAATTTTTACGATTTATGTGCGATGAAAGCAGTGTCATCCGTCGCGCATCACCGAACACATGTGCACGAGACAATAGACGAATTTATTATGTACTCCCGTCTTCCGATTTATATGTATACACTAGCTTTCCCCAGACTGATTTCCAGTAAGAAACTAATTATTTCATCTACACGATAAAAACATTTCGAGCACTCGGAAGCCAATCAGCGTAAATCCCCGAACACGAAGACTCGCGTAAATACATACAGCGTGACCCGAATTAATATTCAGACGCTCTAAAAAAGGCGATCACTTTTTTCATATATTACTATAAAATTTGAACTTTTTTGTGGAGCTAGAACAATTATTAGTTCACTACAGAATGCCGAAAGAAATTTTGTCAAAGAATGCAATTGTTCGGAATTGTAGATAAAATACTATTAGGCTGTTGCATATGAAATGTCCGATTTTAGAATGCAACTGCTGTAAAACGTTTCGATCAGGAAATGTTATTATAGTCCATAGGTTTATTGTTACTAAACGTACCACAATCGGTCAAATGACCGATTCTAGATTTTTTTATTTCACAATTAATAAAATTATAAACCGAGATAGCACACGACGTCTTCAAGACATCGTCGGCATCAGTTGCGTTTGTGCAGCGCGTGTATATCAGATACCTTGAACGGTGAAGTCATCTAAGTAATTCTAAGCAGATGATGCATATAAACAGCTTATGTCTTTTCAGAAGAAATGACAAACATGGATTGATTCTATGGAAATGGAGAAATGGTTTTTGCATTTGACTCTAATTGTTCTGTCTTGTAGGAAACTGATGATAAACTTTAATATTTGACGCCAATGTCTAGAAAGAAGATTGATTTAAGAAGGCAAACGACCTTGAAGTCTTCAAAAGGATCGAAAACGTTGTTTCTCTTTTTTTTTTCTAGTTTCGTATGTGTAGAATACTGGGCCACACGCGAGAACTTTTTAAAATTCAAAGGACACTGAGGACATGGCTACGCGTCATGCGAAACTTTTTATTTTCCTTTTCTTTTTCAGACTCGGTCGCAAATAGACTAGAGTCTCCTTCGTTTGTGATTCAAATGTGAAACGAGAAAAAACCGTCCAGCGCAGCGTTTCAATTAACTGTGCTTGTTAATTGGTCACTAATCCAAAGTTGGTAAACGTTGATTCCCAACTTTAAATGGCGCGGCACGAACGTGATTTTTGAGAAAGATTTTGCTCTTGACGGAATATTTTAGTCCGAAAACGAAAATCCTGAAATGATGTTTGTTAGAGAGATAATTGACTAATTAAGCGGCCTCCTTAATTGACTCTGATCCTCATTCGGGATTCAGGGTCGTCAAACTTAATTACACGAATGTAAGTAAGAGGTAATCCTTAATTGCTTTGCCCGTTTGCTCGGTGGAGCAATCTGTAGTCTTAAAAATGCCAATTAGAGAAGCTGAATCTGAAGCATTTTTAATTCTTGAAAAGCAAGTATACTATGCGTCAATGAATTTGCCAGAAGGTAAGGCGCGCACGCCGACAGGTGTTAATTATATAACCTGAAACCATTTATCATAAGATAAGCCTTCTCTTGTTTTGCATGGTAATAGCAAGTGTAGTAGTAAGGTAACTAATGTATGATCAATGTGTGAGAAGTATTTGGTGTCTATATCGGAATGTGTGCTATAATTTTATTTAAAAAACCTAATGGATCACAGTTCGCCACACATGAGGGGAGAAAGCACGAATGGAGGGAAACATTAAGTTACCCTCTCTCTGCCAGTACGAAGAAGAAGTGGGGTAGCGTCGTAAAACGAGAAGGTAGAGTGGGGACAACAAGACTCTGTATCCTTATTCTGTATTCCACGTTGATAAATACCATATTTTCGTTTTTTTTTGTTCCGAACTATTAATTTAATATTAAAATTGCAACACGATTAAGATTTTCTGTATATCTTTTATACAAACTTGTACATATAATGTAACATCTAGGAACTTTTTGGAAATTAATAAAAATAACATATATAAAGTATTACTCCTAGTATTACTAGAATTCTAGTATGTTTCCCCTTCGTATATAAACGAAAAGTATTACAATAATTTGAGACCACGTAATTTCTCGTTTCCGGTTACAGAAAATGCTAAGAAACTGTGATACACCAGAGCATAATAAAATAATGATCTTATTATGTGCTACGGCATAAAGAAAGAGTTAATTAATTAATTAGTTATTACAAATTTCTTGTGCCCGGTAAATAGAACCAAAACTTCGTTAATATATATTTCTTTTGCTTTTTAACAAAATCGTCCGGAAAAAAAGATTGACGATCAATCGTTTATCAGAAATAATGCAAAATAAATTACAGAATATATACCTTCAAATGAATAAAAAAACTTCTACATCAGAAAATAAGTTATATCATTGAGTTCTAATCAGTTTATGCAATTAGGATATTTTCATGTTTCGCGCGACTTTCGTGACCCCAAGGGTGTTCATCCAGGCACATTATTAACTTAACGGATAGAAGAAAACCCATTAGCGTGACTGACTGCGCTTGTCTTTTGCTTTTAACGATAAAAGTTCAATTATAAACTTATTTTAGAATTTGCGCTCTTTACGTTATCTTCTGATAACGTCGGCTAAAACATAGTTAACGACGACCACTCAGCCGGTTATAGTATATAGGATCTATAGAAATGATACACCCTCGGCTTATTGGACATTCGTGTAAGAAAAGTGCCGTCACAAATTATGCTTGATCTTGAAATTGTATCGTATTCTACTCGTCACAAGGATGGAAAATGCTAAACAATAATTAGACTGCGGATCTTTATGCAATTATGGTTCCCGAAAATTTTGAAATCCAGTACGATTTTAATTTATTTCAGATCTAAAAATAAGGCTACTATTTGATTCGAGTTTCTGAAAATTCGTCTAGAAAACTTGAAAACTGCATAAACATCCGCAGACGACTAATTAAGGATCCATCATCAATTGCAATCATCGTTCAATCTGAATAATCAATCACGAACATGTAAATTCTATCTTAGAAGGGAACGTTGAATAAGCAACTACAACGAATGGTTTTTTATTTTCATTGATCATCAGTACATTTGATTTATCCCTAACCATTCCAGTAGCAAAGCTTTTGTTTTATAACATTTTTTGTCAAATACCCGGAGACTTCATGGTAGATTATTACGGGCGTTTGCGGGTTAATTGAAAGTGAATCTACATAGCGTGAACGTCTATTTTTTATTAGTACAATGTTTAGCTATAAATCAGTGTGCATATCTAATGTATTATGCAATAAAAAAAATAAATCAATTTAACCAAAGAACTTGTTCAAAGAGAATCTATTATGGATCTCCATTATTCAACATCATAAATAATACTGTGCAACGCGAATAATTATGCTGATGATTATGCATTTATAATAAAAATAGAATGTTTATAAACGTTAATAAAGACTCTTTCTGATTTAGTGCGTAATAAAATGTGTAGTAGAAAAACAATTATTTTCCGAAAATTTTCTTTATTAAAATATCCGTAAGAAATTATAATCAGCTCTCTATCATATTCTAAAATCGTCGAAGCATATACAAATTTAGTGTTGTTTATTAAATGATAAAAACACTATTTTCATTTCAAGTATTTCATCCGAAATTTACTTCAAAGTACAGTACCTTGACTGTTACTTATTTTAAACAAGTCTGTTTAGTATTAAATATTACTCAAACTTTGTTGTAATCTATATTTTTTTCACTAAAAGAATAAGACGATTAAAGAAATGAAGGAAAAGCGAAATACATATAAAAACCCGTTTTATTGAGATTTTTTAGTGCAATGGATATAAGAAAATCGATGGATTATTCTGGATTTATTAAAATTGTGAAATAAATTTTCTCGGGAAGACCGATGATGACTTCGACGAGGTGTCGAGAATTCTTCAGCGTTTGTATATGGAGAACCCATTTACCATCGTTTGGTTAAATTTGCATATCTCATTGTTCGGCTGGATAAAGACACCATCGAATCTTGTAGGTGACGCAAGTAGAAAAAAAGAAGAGGGGAATCGAAGAAACGATGAGTAACTGACAGGATGATATATGGAACAAGTCAGCATCCAATGAAAGATGCGGGCTGCATGATCAAATAACGGCTACGATCCCCCCCCCCCTCTACCAAACAATATTCACCAGAAACAAAAATCCGGCCTTTTTTATTCGTACTTCCAAAAGAATATTCGCTGACGACTCGCGATGGTTAACGCATGACGCTTTTGTTTCCCTTCACTTTCTCCCATGACGCTTTTACTTTACGAAATCTTTAACATTCAAACCGGCAACGACAACGATTCCTCAATTTTCACTTCACATCATTTCAAAATTGACTTTAGACTGCGAATTTTTAGGCCAAACCAAAATTGTTTGCAATTCATTGCAGAACACAAGTACTATTATTGTACATATAAGCTTATTTATTCATTTTCCGAATAATTTTAGTAAGTCGAAGATAACACAACAGTATTTTCATATTCTTCGAACATTGTCATGAATGTATCTTCCCACTTTTGTAATAATTCCATCAAATCCGCAGTCTATAGATTATCCGAAGTTTCATGAATTTGTACGACAAGAAATTCCTAATCAACAAATAGACTGAGAATTTTTAGGCCATATCAAAATTGTTTGCTATACATTGCAGAACACAAGAACTATTATTGTACATATATTATACAGCTTTATTCATTTTCCGAATAATTTTCGTAAGTCGAAAATAACAACAATATTTTCACATTCTTCGAATATTCTCACTGTTTTGAATATATGTATACCTTCCCACTTTTATAACAATTCCATAAAATCCGCAGTCTATTGATTATCCAAAGTTTCATGAATGTCTATGACAAGTAATTCTTGATCAACAAGTAAAGTGTGCAGAGAACCTTATTTGTACAACTAATATATAATTCATTTAATTATATATCTAAATATGTAAGTTTACACCGTTACCTTTACAGTTCACGCAGCCGTAAAGCACAGATCTCGGTGACTATTTACACTTGATATCGTGGAATTAAACACTGTTATAAAACATTGAAGATTTGCGATTTTATAATGTGCGTAGTATATGTACACTGAATTATGATGGTGTTAATGAATATTTCACTCGAGTATTTTCTCCATGAAATTGATTATTTTATTGTTACTGAAATGATGTATGAGGTTGTGTGAAGGACGCACAAACGCACCGTTGAAATCGTAGGGGACACAGCGCGTGCAATACTGGTGACGGTGACTTCGACACTTCGACTACACAACACAAGGCTCAACCTGAAACTGTTATGTCAATGCCTTACAAATGTGATCCCCGTATACACCGCTGCACAGCTGGGAAACGCACTTTTTGATCATTATACAGGGGCGCTGTTCAAATGCTGGAACTCAATGGTAAATATTTTCAAGTTATATACTATTAAGGCGTTTCCATATTTCTAATTCTTTATTAAATTAGTTTAAACGTTTGTATAATGTTGCACAAAGTGTGTCACACCTTCGTATTCGAATAAAACACAAATGATTTGGTATCATCAATAAAAGTTTTTACATACAAAAGTTTTCATACTGTTAATTCATTCTTAATTTCATTTAAGTCTAATGAAGTGACACTCAATTTGGATAATACTATTTATAAGTGTAGGGAAATAAGTACAGGTTGATTAGAAAAATAAATAAGATTCATTGATTAATTATAATAATATTCTATTTCTATTATACCTATTTGTACATTCCTCGAGATAAAATTCCTCATTTATTATTTTTAAATATTATATTTTGCAAGTGTAAGGCAAAATTAGGTGAAGTATTATTCTGGGATCTTTTATGCAACTATATTTCCGAGGAGCATATGCGGATAAAGAAAAGATAATGGAACCTGAGAAGTGTATAGCGGGTTGCCTATCCTAAGAGTTAAAACTCTTACTGTCAGGTTCCAATATCACAGACGAGGTTTGCCTATACTTGTATTGTCGTAAACAAATTTATAAATGGGCCAATAATTATGAAAGTGGTTTAACTCAAAATTTAAAAAAAGAGATGAAATTATCAGTTATGTCACGTCACATTTATTTAAGCTAAATTAATTCAATGGAATTTTTACGATATCGTAAAAAATAAACCGTTAGATAGTGCTTGTTATTTCAGCATTATATGGAACTGATTTAGCGTTAATATTCTGTTCCTTTAACTCTAGCCGTATCGGGTACAAAATGTATTGGATATATATATATATATATATATATATATATATATATAT